>PVIJ01001696.1:6783-188008 GCA_004024925.1 Scalopus aquaticus
CAGAGACAGAGTGGGGAGCAGAACAGGCAGATCAGAAATACACTGCTGAGGGGAGCAGCGGGCGAGGCAGGAGAGGTCTGCCGCACCATGTGGGACTCTCCCCGGCTGGGCGTCGAACTCGCATCGCGAGCTGCCGACAGCTCCACAGCGCAGTGCTCAACCGCTGCGCCACCAGGGAGGCCCTACTGGATATATTTTAATGAAATTTTAAATGCATAGAGATTAAAGCTTCTAGACTGAGTACAATCAAAGAAATAGCTCCTAATAGTTCCAAATAAATCCACCGTGGCGTGAAAAACCGGAGACTAGATGAACACGTGAATACATGAATACGTGAGCGGAGCAAAAAGTGTTGAGTGTTTGGGGCCATGTCAGTTGGTCCAAGAGTGTGGCTTATGAAGAGGGCTTTGTTTAACAGTGTCTGTTCAAGCCCTGGAGGGGCTGAAGACTGAGATCAACCTCTTAGGCAGCCAGTCATGTCCACAAGACGTGGCCCCAATAAAAACCCTACAGGCTTGAGTGAGTTTCTCCTGATTGGCAACACTCCATGATAGAGTGACGTACTGTTTCCAGACGGGACCGACGTGGTTCATGACTTCACTGGGTAGGGACACCTGGAAGCTCCACGTGGACTCCACCCCGTGTATCTTGCCTTGGCTGATTTGAATCTGTATCCTTTCACTATAATAAACCACAGTTGTGATATAATAACTTTTGATGTAAAAGCCAACAAGATCTCCATAGACTGATACACAGTGATATCAGGAATACATTGCTAAATGAAAACAAAATTAATCAAGATGACTCTAGATGTAATGGCACTGCATTAAAAAGAATCCCTGTATTAAAGTAATACCCAGGAGCAAACAGAAAAAGTAAAGAAAGCTCTTCTTTCATCATAAGGGAAAATAAAATGCCAGCTAATAAATGTAGCGACTAATACAGGTAGAAAATCAAATAACCATTTTACATCCATTGTAGCAATCACTGATTCTGGCTAGATTCATATTGGATGCTAAAACAAATGACATTTACCATATCAACATAATCTTACAGCAGATTACTTATCAATTACAAGTTTGCCAGTTACAAAGAGGATACCATCTTAACCAAGACATTAAAATGACTGTCTCCAATAGGACAAACTGATGTCATGTCTCCTGAGGATGCACCCAAAAGATCACAACATCTCAGATTTAGTGTTTCTGCCAAAAATGCACAAGCAAAACTAAATCATGAGGAAACAGTTAAACAGTGGAACATCCTACAAAGTAATTGTACTCCCCCAAAATGCCAATATCAAAAAGTCAAAGGCCAGTCCAGAAACTATTTCACATTTTAAAAGATTGAAAATTTCATCAAAGTACAAAATTTGCACCAAAAAACACTATCAACAGAGTAAAAGGCATCTAATGTTTAGGAGAAAACACTGGCAACTTTTATATCTTAAGAGGGGTTGATATCCAGAAGGTATAAGAACTCCTACAATTCAACATCAAAAACACTATTAAAAGATCAACTAAAGCCTTGAAAGGACATTTTTCTAAAGAAACAGAATGATGAATAAGCACATGAAAATATACTCAACATTGCTAATCAGTAGGAAAATGCAAATCGAAACTATAATGAGATCCCACTTCATACTTATTAGAATAGTTAGCATAAAACAAACCAAAAAAGAAAATAACAAGTTGGCAAAATGGAAAATAATCCTTGTTGGCAAGGGTGGGAGAAATTGGAACTTTTGTGTGCTGTTGGTGGGAGAATAAAATCGTGCCACTACTATGGAAGATTACCTAGTGGTTCCTCAAAAACTTAATAGGATTACTAAATGATTCGGCAATTTCAGTTCTGGCTTTAGACCCAAAAGAGTTAGAAGCAGGAAATCAAACAGATTTTTTTTACACTTAGTTTCAGAGCAATATTATTCACAATAACCAAAATTTGGAAGTAAACTTAGTGTCCGTTACCAGATGAATGATCAACATAATGTATACATACAGTGGAATATTATGCAGTCTGAAAAAGGAAAGATATTCAGACACATACCACAATCTGGGGGAACCATGAAGACTTTATGCTAAGTGATATAAGCTAGTCACCAAAGCACAAATACTAAATGGAATGATAATCACATTTACATCATTAGATGATTTTGATTATTTGCTAAGACACTATGTCCACAAGGCATGGTACCGGAATTTGGCAATTTTTACCTCTGGCCATATGCTCTTCAATTCCCCAGAGTTCATGGACTCAGGCACCAGGTACCCAACCTCCCCCACATCTGGACAGATGAGGTTAGTCAGACTGTAGGAACAAGATCTTTGCTATCTTTGTCATTGCCATCACTGCCGACAAATACAGAGGTGAGAGGGCCTCCATGCGCCACACATGTGCCAGCCCCATTTGCTTGTTGTTAGACAGCTTGCATTTCTCTCCATCCCGCGACACCTTCCTTACTAGACGCACAGCTGACACCACCAGTACTGAGGGACGAGAGGCCAAGGAGGTGGTTGCACGGTGGGTTTCCTGGCGCCCCTTCTTACTCTCGTAAGTGCTATGTCTCCCTCATCTTCCGCCTGCAGAGGTCCGCTCCAGGGAGGCATGTGGACGTGCAGTTTGGTGTTGACATTGTTTTTATATACTTTGTGGAAACATTTTTCATTGGATTTGGAATCTCTGCTTTACCACAAGAAATTTTAGAATTATATGTAAGGAGAAAAGAGAAAAGCAGACTCTTGAAACATAATCTCAGTGAAAGTTTTTAAAAAAGATTTTTATTTTTTCTTAAAGATTTTTCTTTTATTTATGCATACAAGAGCTGGGGTGTAGGCCAGAGGTGTGGGGTTGGTGAGAGGATTCACCAGAGACAGAGTGGGGAGCAGAACAGGCAGATCTGTAACTGGGCTGAGTCCACAGTCTGGTAAAGGTGGTGCCCCCTGGAGGGGGTTGCTGATGAGAATGAATAGCCCCAGGGAAAAGGCTAAATTTGCAGTTTGGGGTGGAGATTCTGATGAGAAATAAAAGGGACTGAAGGAGAAGGAGATTCAGTCTCCATGATGTAGGAAAAGAAGAATCAGTCGCCATGATGTAGGAATAGAGGAATCAGCGGCAGTAAATGTAGCCGCCGAGACTGAGAGTTTGGAAATCAGACGCCAGAGCTTTTGAGCTGCCAGGATGTAGATTGAGCGTTTTTGGAATCTTTAGTGACTTTGGGACCAGCGACTTTGGAGGCTTTGCAAGTAGCCGAGTGACGGAAACTGCTCCCAGTTTTGTTTTTACTGCAGCCGAAGGAAGAAGGCAGAGGCCCGAAGCAGGCGCCTTCCGAAAATGCGTGAGTGCAGTCTGTTGGGCCGTCTGGCTACTGTAGTTGCTGTTTGCAGTGTTGTTGGCCTGGTGTTGTGCTGGGACACCATGGCAGTTCCGGGAGCATCTCCAGTTGTGTTCTTTGTTGTCCTCGTGAGTTGGAACCTGGCCTACAGTCTGATTGTTGCACGTCTGTAGAAGCCAGAAGACACCATTTTGGAAACGTGGCCTGTTGTTTGGAAGAGGAGCTCCATCAGCAGTGGCAAGAAGACGCCACCTTTGTTACTTTTCTGGGACTTGCAGGACTGGACATTGCTTTAAGTAAGGTAAACAGCCATATGTTGACTTCAGTAATGCTTTGCTTTTCCCTGCTTGTTAAATAAGTCCCACTGTTATTGTTCCCTTAGACTGAGTAGCTTTGCAATGTGCACGCAGGTGCAGAACCAAGATAGTGACTGGTAAACAATTGGGGCACTGCCTTTGGCCAGTTTTAATGCTCCCATTTGCCTGCTATCAGATCTACCGAGATACACTGCAGAGGGGAACAGCGGGCACGGCGAGACAAGAGAGTCTCTGGGTCAGCTCCAAGGCCAGGATTGAACTCAGGCCATAGCCATAGTGTTGAGATTTAACCCCTAGGCCACCAGGGAGGCCCCATCAGTGAAACTTTATTCAAAATAGTAAAAAACTGGGTGGGAGAGCCATCTGCTGGCCACACATGTCACCCACCGATGGTCAGGGTGGCTGGGCTGGCCTGGCTGGCTGAGCAGGGCCCCCTCAGCGCTCCCTGTGTGTCCCTCCTGGAGCTGCAGGCTCCGTGGGAGAGGACTACGTTCCCCAAATAGAGAGGACGTTCCGTGGTCAAGCCCGTCCATGAGCAGCTGTCATTCCCCTGCTGGCACCTCCCCACCAGATCTGTGGGTCTGTTCGTGGGAGACTGCAGGGTTGTCAGGCTTCAAGACCCACTCACACCAAGCGGGGAGCTACCGGGGGCAGTCTGCCTGTCTTTTTTTTTTTTTTTTTTTTAAAGATTTATTTATGCAGGCCTCCCCAGTGGCACAGCGGTTAAGCGCTGTGCTGTGGAGCTGTCGGCAGTGGCGACGCGAGTTCGACGCCCGGCCGGGGAGAATCCCACGTGGTGGGGCAGACCTCTCCTGCCTTGCCCGTTGCTCCCCTCAGCAGTGTACTTCTGATCTGCCTGTTCTGCTCCCCGCTCTGTCTCTGGTGAACCCTCTCGCCGCCCCACGCCTCTGGCCTGTACCCCAGCTTGTATGTAAAAAATAAAAAAATAAAAAAAAAGGAAAAAAAAGATATATTTATGCATACAAGAGCTGGGGTTTAGGCCAGAGGTATGGGGTGGTGAGAGGACTCACCAGAAACAGAGTGGGGAGCAGAACAGGCAGATTGACTGAAGTACACTGCTGAAGGGAGGCAGGAGAGGTCTGCTGTGCCCTGTGGGAAGCTCCCTGGCCAGGGGTTGAACTGCAGTGGCTGCGGATAGCTTCATGGTGCTGAGACTTAACCCCTTGCACCACCAGGGAGGCCCCAGTCTGCCTGTCTTTAGGAAAAAAGGAGAAAAACAAAATATTCAAAAACTGGAAATGCTTTAACATCAAGACTAGGTAAATTACAGTGTATCACATAATGGAATGCTACTCAGAAGTAAAAGGAACAAAGCACTTGACAAGCAACAGCTCATCTCAGAAACATTGAGTGGAGTAGATGAATCCGACACAAAACACTGTATCCTGAATGATTCCATCCAGAGAAATTCTAGAAAATTCTAGAAAAGGCAAACCAACAGGAGCAGGAAACAGATCAGTGGTACCTTGTGAGCAGGATGGGGCGGATGGAAGAGCTCTAAAACCAGCACAACATGAACCCTCCACTAGAAATGTGTGGATTTTATAAGATGAAGTAAACCTCAGTAAAGCTATGTAGTGACTATAACAAGGAGGCAGAGGAGGCGTCTTTCAAGCCTTCCACACCTCCTCCTGGGCAAGCGGGCCTGGAAACCTGTGGAAACTAGCCCTCCTATTTGGCCTCCTGGCCTCCACAGACTTCTGTAAAAGGGTGACTGAGTGCAGATGCGACCCTCACAACCCTGGTGTCAGGACTGCGGTTCAGGCACAGTGGCCTCTGGGTGAAGTTGGGTTTGAAGAGCTTGGGTTTGGAGAGTGGGGCTCTTGGGTTCACTCTGGGAAAAGTTTCACCAGAGCTCCCCTTTCAGCGGCACCGGCAAGATTCCCAGGTTGAGTTTCTCCACGAGACAGAGACGTTAGTTACATCCAAAAAGGCAGGTTTATTATAAAAGGGAGGAAAGGGTAAAGAATACTTGCACAGACAAGCCGGCAGAAAGAGCTGCCCCGAAAAGAAACAGGTATTTTCAAAGGGGCCTGCGTAGTCCCAGCGGGAGCCTCAGAGAGCTGCATCCCCGGCTCTGCAAAGGGAGGAGGTCAGTGAGGAGAAGAACCAGCTGCGACGCAGGAGAGCTACCGCCCAGGACCAGAGCGGAGTGCACTGATACGGCCTTCTCCTGGGGAGGGGCTCATTCCTTTGTGCAGTTGACCTTTGTTAACCTAATTACGTTTAGGGTGTGACTAGGTTGATTTGGGGGATCGATGATTCTCCACAGCAGCCTCCATCTCCATCCCCACCTCTGGGCTGTGCCTCTTGATACTCTCTATTGCTGTCTGACATTTGCTGCTATAGCTTGGTCCTAAGGATTTTTTATTTCTGTAGCTAATTTAAAGACTGTTAATCACTCTACCCCCACCTCCAGCTCCTGGCATTGCCTGAGCCAGGTTTCCGGTCTTGTGGTGCCGCCTTTCCAACTTTTCTACTCTCAGCCTCCGTCACAGGGGACATGTAACCGCAGTTGCTCAGAATCCTAGCACCGAGCTGCCTCATGCCTCGGGACTGGCTGAACTTTTGCAGCCAATTCGTGCTTGGGGGGCCTGCACCACAGTCCTGGCTGATCTCACATCTGAACCCCAGTGTCTTGACACGGATCGGTTCCTTAGCAAAGCCTCTGGTGTGGATCCCAGATAAAAGGAGCCGAAGCACTTGTAACAGCTGACTCTGGAGGGTGGGCTTTTCATAGTTTTTAACTGTATATTCTAAAAAACGACAAGTCTACAAAAACATTGCACAATAGGACAATGAACTTTATACCTTTCGTACAGATTCATTTAGGTGCTCCAGTTGTTAACATTTTAATACATATTCATCTGCATCATAGAAACCTATTTTATTTTATGTTTAAAAGGGCAGGTTTATTATAGAAAGGGAAGGGAAGTCAAGGACACTTGCACAGACACAAGTGAGCAGAAAGAGCTGCTCCTGGAAGGGAGAGGTTTGTTAAAAGAGGCCTGCATGGCCACAGGTGGGCAGCTTGGGCGGAAGCTGCCTCTGCTGCTTTGCAAAGGGAGGAGGTTGGTGAAGAGAAGCATGGGCAGGAGGGCTGCTGCCAGACCTATTTCTGCTGACTCATCAAGGCTAAGTGCCCTTCACACCTAAATAACACTGGTCAACAGTGAGATCGTTACTGACTTTAAAAGGCCCTAATCTGTAGTATCTTGGTGTGCTGAACATGAATATAACCCCGAAAAATTTTTAATAGCTCTCGTTTTGAAGATATTTCATATAATTCATTTTATATGTTTCACCATGTAAATTTATCCAGCAGAACTGCAACAACATCCTAAAGCAGCCTAGAATGATGTAATACTGCATTGCATTGCATAATACCATCATGCACACATCGTCCAGAGTTGATTGCATCATTTTCTGAGGCAATGCAATACTACTGCCAGGCGGCTGCTCAAGTAAGCTAACGTCAGCAGTGCACTCTATAAAGCCCTATTGGAAAGGATGAGCATTGAAAATATTTCAGACTTGTGTGAGACAGTTGAAGCTACTGTTCCATAGAACTGTTATTTTATACATTTAGGCACAATACAGAACAGTCATGCCCGAAAGTGCATTAATAGCGTGGA
This sequence comes from Scalopus aquaticus, assembly GCA_004024925.1. Lineage (NCBI taxonomy): Eukaryota > Metazoa > Chordata > Mammalia > Eulipotyphla > Talpidae > Scalopus > Scalopus aquaticus. Next base: position 14,091 of record PVIJ01001696.1, read on the forward strand.
CAATTTCTGCTCTATTTGTGGGGAAGTGACATTGTAACAAGGTGGTCTCCAGGAGAAAGGGTATGTCCAAGGTTCCCGTCCCACCCAAGGTAGGGTGGAACTGAGCAGGATATAAGAAGCTGGAGAACACACACATAGGAGACACACAGACAGAAGACAAGAGGAGATGGAAGCAGGATGGAGGCCAGCAGAGGCCCAAGGAGCAGAGAGACTTGTAAAGAAGCTGCACTGGCCTGGACTGATTGAAATAGATGTGGGTGAGAGACGCGTGGGGAAGTTAACGATGGCTGTGTTGATTTTGGTTTTGATTATGTTCTGTTCTGCTCAGAATTGTCTGGCTGTTTCTGACCCTTATGTGTGGGTCCCTGCCAAAAGCTGTTCTAGACTTGTGGCAGGCTTTCGAGACTTGCTTTGGGCCAGTCCCATTTGGGTGGACTTGTACCCACAAGGAGTTGGATACCATTGGGTGCTTGACTTATATACTATATTCTTTGTCTTCTCTGTCCTTTCTAATTGTATTAAAGTTTCTTTCCACAAAAGGTCCTATATGTTTTGTATTGATGCGGCGGATGGCAGAACCCAGTTAGACCAGGGAAGGTCTGGGGTTTCGGGGTGCCCCTCTCTCCCTGCCCTGTAACATTTGCCAACCAGAAGAAAAGTATCACTTCTCAAGTGAAGAAGGCTTATCGTCTTTACTTTGGATGCAAGGCTGGTGACCAAGACAAGCCTTGGGTCCCGCATATATGCTGTGCTCCATGTACAACACAGTTTTCACAGTGGTGAAATGGCAAAAGACCATCAATGCCATTTGCAGTCCCCATGGAGTGGAGAGAGCCAAGCAACCACATAACAGCAGGCTGTTACTTCTGCTTGGTTCCTCCCCTTTCTGGTGGAATAACGAAGCCAAAGAAGTCAAGAATAGTCTACTCAAACATTTCATCTGCATTGAGAACAGTTCCACATGGTGAGGGACTTCCTATTCCAGAATCTCCAGCAGAATATTCTCTTGATTCATCTGATGAGGACAAGGGTGAGCCGACCTGTTCTTCTCTGGTCCCATCAGCATGCAGTGATCCGGGTTTTCACTGTGGTGCATCATAAACCCCACACAGACTAACACAGGAAGAACGAAATGACCTGATTCGTGATTTGGACTTATCCAAGCACAAGGCAGAATTGCTAGGATCAAGACTCCAACAATGGAATCTTCTGGAAGAAGATGTCACAATTGCTTTCTATTGAAAGCACCACCAGCATTTGGAGCCTTTCTTCAGAAAGGAAAGTACTCTGGTATTCTGTTCCGATATTTAGGGCCTCATGAATGCCTTAGAAATCATTCATGACCCACAAGAATGGAGACTATTTCTAGACTCTTCGAAACTGAGCCTTAAGGCTGTGCTTTGGCACAATGGAAGCCGTCTTCCATCCGTTCTATTCCTGAACATCTGTACAAGAGACTAGCAAAGAAATCTAAGTAGTCTATGACTTGATTTTTTACAGGTATTAACTGTAGGCCTGTTACTATTGGCATGCATTTAGTGATGTAAACATCAATTTATTGCATATTACAAAAAAACTAGAGCCAAAATTAGAATTTGTCATATTCGTGTTGAGCACATACAAATTGATAAGAAATGACTAATTTTATTTCAGTAACATGACTTTTGTAAAAATTTATTGACCAGTGTAATCAGAGTATGTCTCCTACGAACAAAGATACTGTCTTACACAATCTCAGGAATGGCAACAAGTTCTGTAAATTAATATTAGTACAGTATTGTTGAATATATTGTCCTCATTCATGTTGTGTCTCTTGTCCCAACAATATCCTTTTTTTCCTTTTTTATTTTTTTAATTTATCTTTTTATTTATATCCTTTACATTATTGTGTATTCCCCGTGGGTTACCCACCACCAATTTACCCGTGAACTGTCACCGTAGTCCCTTGTGCTCCTTTCTCCCCGGTTTTGAATCGTTATCGTCCCCCTCCCTCGCTGACTATCTCTCGTTTCTTGTTGTCTGCTAATTTTTGTTTTTGTTGTTATTTTCTCCTCTTGATCTCTTATTTGGTTCCCCTATGTTCCTCCTGTAAGTGAAACCATTCTTTTTTTTTTTTATTTTTTTACATACAAGCTGGGGTACAGGCCAGAGGCATGGGCGGCGAGAGGGTTCACCAGAGACAGAGTGGGGAGCAGAACAGGCAGATCAGAAGTACACTGCTGAGGGGAGCAGCGGGTGAGGCAGGAGAGGTCTGCCCCACCATGTGGGATTCTCCCCGGCCGGGCATCGAACTCGCATCGCCACTGCCGACAGCTCCACAGCACAGCGCTCAACTGCTGCGCCACCGGGGAGGCCCCAGTGAAACCATTCTTATTTTTCTTTTTCATTCTGGCTGATTTCACTGAGCATGATCCTTCTAGCGCCATCCATGTTGCCGTGAGGTGCATGACCAACAATATCTTTTATAAATTTCCCTTCAAGCGCGGCTCTGATCCCAGTGTAAGGCAGGCATGTGATTGTCAAATCTTTCTAATCTGTGATCTGGTACATTTCCTTGGTCTTGAAGAGGACAGCGCTTTGTAGAAGGCCCCTCGATTTGGCTTATCCGATGGTTTCCTTGAGATTATTGTGGTTACACATTTGGGGCCAAATAAATACAACACAGATGTCTTCTCCTCGGGGCTGCCCGAGCGAGTGATCTTTTCTCCGGTTATCAGTATTGACTCCAACTTTTGCCCCATGACTGGGAGAATTTATCTCAGGTGAATGTATTTCTCCTTTCAGTCTGATGCCCAGAAGATGGAGAATGAATACAAGGAATAAGAATTGGGTTCCCCCTCTTTCTGGCTCCCCACCCCACCCAGAGCCAGGACCCTCTTAAATCTACAGGGGCCCATTTCCTCACCTGGGCCTTATTGACATCAACAACATTGCACAGATGAGTGACTAATAAAAGGAGAGAAATCACACCACCGTCCCGGGACCCTTTCCTGCCCTGCCCGCAGGCAGCCCCTTCTCACTGGCTGTTATTCCGGATGTCAGTGTAGTCAGAGTCCTGCAGGAACCCAAACTCAGTGGAATTCTGGGAAGCCTGTGTTTAACAAAGCCTATGTTTACAGAGTTGCCTGCAGGGTCAGTGGATACAGGAGGGAGTGTGAAGCCCGCAGAGGTGGTAACAATAGTCCGGGCAAGGGCGAGATGAGGGTAGAGGAAGCGGAGTTCTGAACTTGGTGCCTACTGGAGCCAGAGAGGAGGAGCAGAGGCCTCCGCCCGCAGCTGGGAGGTACGGGGCCTGGCCTCTCTCTGCTCTGCTCTCTCCTGATCTCATTGGCCAAACCCATAGGAACCTTGTAGGGTGAGTGAATTGGTCATATATTTGACGCCACCGTCCTCTCTGGTTGTCACCTGCCGCCTTGATCTTGTTAATGCAGAAGGGGTGTGCAAGCATGGGAGCCAGGCTCTTGAGCCTGATTGTGGACACCTGGAGCATGGGTGTGCGCCCATGCGTGAGTGTGCACACCTGAGCCCAGAGGCCAGGGCTATAAGGTGGCGTCTCTCAGAGACGGGAGAACGGCTACGGGAGGACAGGTGACTACAGGAGAGGCAAGACCACAGGAAGCCCAGAGAAAAAGTAAAGATTCCCGGGGGGCTGAGGGGTTAGGGTTGCCTGCCTGCCTGCCCCCTAGCACCCCCTGGCTGGCCCCTCCTGCCTCCTTGCACGCCAGCCTCCCTGCCTGGTGTGCCTGTGTGCCTGGTTCCCTGAGAGCACCGAAGCCTGAAAACCCACTGAGGGCTCCAGGACTGAATCCATAATGAGCTGCCCCTTGCTTGGTGGCTCTAGAACCCAAAGGGGAAGAGACCTAGAAAAAACATCTGCAGACGTCAGCCCCCCAAGGCACAGCAGAGGTGGGACTGCAGGAGCAGGTGGAGAGCAACTGTAGGTGATGACATCTTTGTGTGTTTCACAGATGCGCAACGTGGACCTGGAAGCAGTAGCCGCCATCAACCAGAACAACTTAGGATCCAACAAATTTAGCTGAAGGAGGACGGTTATCTGCACTCGTTAACCTAACAAAGGTACCTGAGATGGAGTTAATTTCCCAATGACGATGTCCTTAAAGGGATAGGCTGTGAGGGCAGGTTTATGCCTTGGGGACCTAGTGTCACTAAGAATACTGGTGCTTTTATTTTGGGGGGTCGATTTCTTTTCATTTTCTAAAAAGTAAACTCGGCAGCTATTTGCATGTCTCTAACTGCAGGGCTGCAGTTGTAGGCCTCCACATGCCTTACCCTTCACCAAACCTCCCCTGTCAATGCCCTCTGCCCTCCTCCCCAGCCCTTCTCCCCCTGCCCCTGTTCCCTCTGATAGCCAGTCATTTCTTCACTAAGTCTGGGGTTTGTTTTTGCTGAATTTTGCCACTATGTTTTTTTCTATTATTTCTATTCCTCAGGTAAGTGAAATCATCCACTATCAGTATTTCGCTTCTGACTTAGTTCACTCAGCATCATCACCTCTCGAAATACCATGCTGTGTGTAATATTTTCAACCTGCCGCTGACAGCGGTAACTGAAACCACAGCAAGTGAAACTGGGAATAAGGGGGCACTACCATATTTTACCACAATTAAAAAAAAAATCAAGCAAAACAAAACCTCCCCAGCTGCTTCCAAAGCAAATGGGCAGGCAGCCAGTCCTGATTTGGGGGCAGGAGCTGCCCAGAGGGGGCCCCCATCTTGCACCATGTGGGGCATCTGGGGACCTCTGGACCTAGTCTTTGAACTCGGCTTCCTCCCCTGGCTCCAGCAACGTCAGGCCCAGAAGCCCTCTGCTCTCTTGCCTTCCTGCCTTTTCTTCCTCCCAAGCTCTACCCTCCTTCCAGCCGGGCCCCCACCCACAAACTCAGTTTCCAGTCCAGATTTTCTCCCCTCAAGCTGGAGCAGGGCTGCAAAGGCTTAGCTCCTTAGATGAGTTGCCCCACCCAGGTCCAGTGATGACAAACCTGGGTTTGCTCCCCAGCTCTGCTCCCTCCCAGCTCACCTTGATGTCAGTTTGCCGAAAACTCAGTGGCCACCAAGCCTGAGCCTCACTGCCTTCCAGTGCTCTGACATCACCAAACTGGTGCGGTCCAGCCTGGATGCAGAGAGCAACTCTGGAGCCAAAGGCCTGGGCCCCACCCTGCTCCAGTACTCCCCAGCTGTGCAACTTTCAGCTCTAGGTTACCCTCTCTGTGCCTCCCTACAGTTTTCTGTCACTTAATGACATTCGGGTCCAAGGCAAACCAGACAGGACGGGGCCCCAATAGGCTGCACCACCCGGCCTCGGTGTGCAGCAGCTGCGCCATCGAGGTCTGTGTAATCACACACTTTGACGTTCACATGACACGAAATCACCACCCCACATGACTGTATTCTCATGCGTGACACAGCGATGACAAATGGGCAGCTCAGAGGATCACGGTCGGGAAGTGGGGGTGACTGCCACACAAGTGTCCCCAGTCAAGCTGCTGGGAAGCACAACTCCCTCCCTACTCCTCCTCGATCATCCAGAGCTTTCCCAGACCTTGGAATGCCAGCTCCAGCTCCATTTTTTCCAGAACCTTCTCCACATCTTCTGTCTGGCCTACTGCACGCTCCCCTCTCCAAGGCCCCTGCCTGGATGGTCAGGAGCGCTCCATGAGGGCCTTTGTGCCTTTCCTCTTGCCCAGGAGAAAGTCAGCTTCCAAAATGGAGCACAGGCGCTCTTCCTTATTTACCTTTCTTCTGTGCCCTAAAACTAACGGCAGGCGCTGTGGCCACTGAGTAGATGCCCTGCCCGGCTTCCCCTGAGGCGTGGGCTGTGCTTGAGCATTGGCCTCGGCTCACAGCTACCCCTTATCCAGAGATACGCCCTCCAGGCACAGCACATGGGGCCCAGGTGGTAACCCTGCAGCCATAGCTGGTGACAGCCAGGCAGAGGCAGCCGGTCCCCTGCCCTGAGCCGAACCAGTTCTGCCCGTGGCCCACGGCCCAGAAGTCCTGGTGGTTCAGCCTGAAGCCTGTCCATCTCCAGTTAGGACCACACCTGTGCATAGTTAACTGCACCCCCCCACCTTTGCCTGAGAGCCACCCCTCAGTACACCCTCTCAGGCCCTGCTTCTAGGGACCCTGACCTAGCACACCAGCTCACACCCAGCAGGCCGCCACTGTAAGCACTTTACCTCTATGAATTCACTCACATAACACATGAATAATGAACCTTTCCTGCCTCAGATGGCTTGCTTTTTTTTTTTTTTTTTTTAAGATTTATTTATGCAGGGCCTTCCTGGTGGCTCAGCGGTTAGGCGCTGCGCTATGGAGCTGTCGGCAGTGGCAATACGAGTTCGACGCCCGGCCAGGGAGATTCCCACATGGCCCGGCAGACCTCTCCTGCCTCGCCCGCTGCTCCCCTCAGCAGTGTATTTCCGTCGATCTGCCTGTTCTGCTCCCCACTCTGTCTCTGGTAAACCCTCTCGCCGCCCCATGCCTCTGGCTTGTACCCCAGCTTGTATGCATAAATAAATAAATCTTTAAAAAAAAGATTTATTTATGCATACAAGCTGGAGTGTAGGCCAGAGATGTCGGTGGGGTGGGGAGGTTGGAGGAGTCACCAGAGACAGAGTGGGGAGCAGAACAGGCAGATCAACTGAAATGCACTGCTGAGGAGGGCAGCCGGCGAGACGGAGGAGGTCTACTGGCCCGGTATCAAACTCCTGCCGCAGTGGCTCTGGATAGCTTCATAGTGCTGCGACTTAACCCCTTGAGCCACCAGTGGCAATGAATTCTTCCGGACTGATTGTAAGAGGGTGGTCCTTAGGAAAGGGGTGTGTTCCGGGTTCCCTGCCCCACTCAAGGGAGGGTGGAGCTGAGCAGGGGAGATAAGAAGCTGGAGAAGAGAGGAGGAGAAAAAACACACAGAGGAAAAGAAGGAAGGAAGGCAGCAGGATGGAGGCCAGAAGAGGCACAGGGAGCAGAGAGACATGTGAGGAAGCTGCACTGGCCTGCACTGTCTGAGACAGATGTGGGGGAGAGACCTGTGGGGAGGGGACAATGGCAACTTTGATCTTGATTTTGATTTCGCTCTTTTCCTCCCAGAATTGTCTGGCTGTTTCTGACCCTTTTCTATGGGTCCCTGCCGAAAGGTGTTTTAGACACGGGGCAGGCTTTCGGGCCTTGCCTTGGGTCCCATTTGGGTGGACTTTTGCCCATGAGGTGACGGGTAACTTTGAGAGCTTAGTTTAGAAACTATTATTCTTTGTCTTTTCTGTATTATTACACTAATTGTATTAAAACTTCATTTCCACTTAAGGTCTTATATGTTTTGTTTTGATGCTGCGGATGGCAGAAACTATTTTGAGTGGGCAGGTTTGGGGGCTCTAGAGGTGCCCCTCTCCCTGCCTGTAACATGATGATGTAGACACTCTCACCACTCAGCTTAGCCACACTCTCTCCTGCTGGAATTCTGGGTTCTGTCTGCTTCCCCACTCTTAGCTCCCAGGGCTTGAGTCCCCAGTTTCCGGGCAGGCATGTGACTCAGCCCTAGCCAATCAGAGCAGTCTGTGTCTAGGGTGACAGTCATTGGCTCAGGGATGGGCACATGATCCAAGCCAGACCGATCAACAGCTCTTCCTAACTCCCCTCGCCTTTGGGGAAGAGAGGCTCTCTCCAGTGCAGAGTTGCAACCCTGGGAAGGTGGGAGTCCTGTGCTGGCGCAGCCATCTTGCCCACAGGAGGGAAAGGCTGTCCAAAGTGAAGCCACCAGAGAGGAAAGTGGAGCCAGAACAGCTGGAGAGACATGGGTCCTACAGTTCCTAACTGAGCCTGTTCTCCTGTCAGGACAGCCTAAAAAGCCTTCGCTTTTAGGCCAGTGCGGTTCTCCTTTTGCTTAATCCAGTATGAGTCAGATTTTGGGTTCTCACCATGAAATTATCCTGACTAATACAGATTGATTTCTTAACAGGATGCAGCAAACATTTATGGGAAGAGGCCCACCCGACTTGTGTTTCATTCATTACTTCATACATTTTCATAACCAATTGAGCAAAACCTCTGGCGGATGGTGGTGATGGAATGTTGTTGTTCACGTAAGTCCTAGAAGAATTTTGAAAAAATGTGTTTCCCCCATGTTTTTAGAAGTTTAACGTTTTAAAAGCCAATTTTCTTGCTATGTTTAAGTAGTTGCAAAGGATATAATTTCTCCCATTTGTGTATGTTGATATGTTCAAATCAAACTTTTAGATCACTTTTTGAGGGATGACGGTCCTTTTATGGAAAATGATTAAGTTCATAGGTCCCCTTCCTTTGGACCTAATCATTCATGCAGTTCTGTATTATGCACCTAAACATTTGTTAGGAGCCTACATCTCATGTTAGGTGTTAAGTGTTTTTACCAAGAAAAAGAATAGACAACAGGGCCTCCCTAGTGGCATAAGGGGTTAAGTTTCAGCACTATAAAGCTATCAGCAGCCATTGCAACACGAATTCGCTCCCCCACCAGGGAGCTTCCCACATGGCACAGCAGACCTCTCCTGTCTTGCCCGCTGCTCCCCTCAGCATTGTATTTCAGTCAATCTGCCTGTTCTGTTCCCCACTCTGTCTCTGGTGAATCCTCTCACACACCTCTGGTCTATACCCCAGCTCCTCTATGCATAAATAAATAAATCTTAAAAAAAAAAAAGAATAGACAACCTCTCAGCTCATTTGAAATGAGCCTGATGGAAACTAGCCCAGTGATTCAATTCCTGTCATCACCCGTATGCAAAGCAGTGGGCAAGCTCTTTAATAGTCAGAATTTTGGCATAATTCCTATTCTCCTTAAGCTTGTATTCCTATTCCATGTTCCTCTAGCAAATTCGATCCTAATGTGTTATGCTTGAAGATCTTTTGTATTTCACCCATCATTTCTCTCCAGTAAAATTATATAAAGTTAAATACGTTCAGCTTTCTATATCAGGTTGTAAGATTTATATTTTCTTCAATTTGGGTTAATTTATAATGAAGAAAAAAGCATACAATTGCTTGAAACAACACAAATAAATTACACATTTTGACAATTATTAAACATAGAAAGTCATTTTATTAGAAACACCTTAATAAAGCAGATTTTTTTATGACAATGTTTATTTTATGACAATGTTGACATAAAAATTATAGCCAAAATGAATCAGGTTTTTATATCCTCCTGCTTTCACATAGAAAGATGTACACCCTGTGGAGAAATATTCAGCAATTAAAAAAAAATGATTCATGCAGCAATTCAGATGAATCTCAAGGGTGTTATAATGACTCTAAAGAAGCCAATTCAATTAGGTCCTCTTCTAATTTTGTTTAAAACAATGCATGGAGGGGCCTCCCTGGTGGCGCAAGGGTTTGAGTCTCAGCGCTATCAAGCTATCATCAGTTATTGCAGCACAAGTTCGATCCCCAGGCAGGGAGCTGACCTACAGGGTGCAGCAGACCTCTCCTGCCTCACCCATTTCAGATAGCCTGCCTGTTCTGCTCCCCACTCTGATGAATCCTCTCACACACACCCCAACACCTCTGGCCTATACCCCAGCTCTTATGCATAAAAAAACAAATCTAAAAAAAAAATGCATGGAAAAATGACCTGCTTTGTCAGGACTTACTACCCTGTTATTAGTTACATTTCCATGACAGACACAGATATTTCCATTTGTCCCTTTGGTGCCTTAGGGGTCCCTCTAGCTGGGGCACAGTGCACTGGAGTGACACCGAGGGTAGGTAACCAGGAAGCCTCTTTCCATAAAGTGGGGGGAGATGGATTAGGAAGCGGAGCAGATTGAAAACCAGCTCCACACTTCAGCCACATTAGTTCAGACCAGCTCCAGAGAGAGGGCACAGTTAGGCGGGTTCTGAAATCGTATGTCTTTGGAAAATCTTCCTGTCAGTCTCCATCACCCAGACACCTGTAGCCAGACCCTGCGCAAAGGCCCTGTAACTGGTTCTGGCTTTACAGCAGAGGAAAAGAAGCCGAGAGAAGTCAAGACCACCCAGCAAGCCTGAGCTGGGATGGGGACTCAGGGGACTAACCCCCAAATCCACCTTCCTTCAACCACACTGTCCTGTGAAAACAAGTTTCTCCCTTTTCCTTTGCTGTCACATTTATAGAAAATTACAGTTTGGGGCATTAAAAATTGTCTTGTGTGCTACGATCATGAATAATGTTAATACTGCCTGCTGAGCACACAGAATGGAAAAGATGAGTTGTACTGGAATACAATATGAATGGTTAATTTTCTCATCACACCACCAAAAAGTCCTTCAGTTGTCACAGAATTACTGCCTGTGACCAGCAGGTGGCACCACCACCTCATCGTTGTCTTGATGACCTAGTTGATCCCTGCCTGGTTAATTTGGGGAAAATTCCTTGTAGTAGTCAGCTATAGGTGAAAATGAAAAGGAAGCAAAGTTTGTAGTCCTTTCCTTCTCTCCCACTTGTTTCCTTTTTTCTCCTCAAATAACCTCACTCTCTAGTTCTAATTGATTTTATTTCCTTGTGTTTCACTTCTTTAATGACAGAGTTTTGGCCATGAGTAGGTGGCAAATAATCTGTTTAGGAATTCACTGAACCGGTACAAGGCATCTGTGATTCAGACACTGCTGCTGCAGACCTCTGAGATATGAGAGGGACAAATCAAATCCCTGGACACAGTCATCGTCTGGAGTGGAACCACGAGAGAAGACCTCAGGACAAGCTGGTGTGGTGACCTCTCACATGAGCTCCATCTCCAGTATCCCCAGAGAGTGGGGACCCGAACCCCTGCTCCAGAGATGTGTGCACTGTGAGTGTGGTTTCCTCCTTTTCCACCTGGGGGAGAAAAACAGCTGTGACTGGGGCCCAGGACAGGTCTGGAAGCCTCGGAAGGAGACGAGCGGAGCTGGAGACCACTTGATAGAGTCTGTCCCCACCAGGGAACTTCTCCACTTACAGTGGCAGGGAGTTGGGTTCCCCACACCAGAATCGTAAGACATCTTGTGACAGTCATCGGAATGGATGAGACAATCAGTGTGAATGAGGAGGCACGGAATCCAGAGACCTCACTGGCCTGGAGAAAATGAAACAGTCTCTGGTACCACAGAAAGTTCCAAAATCGAGGGGTCTGTAGATCCACCCCACACACCTGCCTGGCAGAGGTTCCTGAAGTGCTCTGCCCTGCTACCGCCTCCCAGTTGCTCCTGGCTTTCTGAGCAGCCTAGTCTGCTGTGGTCCAGGAGCGCAGGTCCTCACCCTGGAAATGGAGAAGGTTCTAGAAAGAGGACAAAGTCCACCCACCCACACCCACCCACCAAGGCATTCCTAGTCCACCATGGACCACTGGGCCCCTCCCCTCTTTGCTCCTTACCCATGTCTGCCCCTTGGTTGCCTCTATTCTATAGTCAAATGTGTAGAGTTTGTTTTGGTTTAGATTTGTCTGTTTGTTTTGATTCCTTATATTCCACATGCGAGTGAAATCCAGTCTTGTCTTTCTCCTTCGGACTTATTTCACTGAACATAAGCAATTATGTGTCTTTCCTAGGAGGAATCCCCTCTGGGGAAAAAGGAGAGCCCACTGACTTTAGTGGAATTCACACCACTGCTTTTCTTTCCAGTTCCAGCCCTTTCTGTGCATCCGAAGTCACACTGTGGAATGACTGAGCATTCTCTGAATGGGGCCAGGCTATGTGTTGATGGGACCTACATTGCCCAATTCTGACCTTTTGGTGCCTTTTCCTTTCTCCACAGTTCCTCAAATATTAACAAGACCGACTTCACAAGCAGAATTGGAAAATCTTTTCAGCCAATTTTAGGTCAAAACCTCCTAAATCTTTGACGGGCTGCTACAAGAATCCATCAGAATCATCCAAAGGCAAACTTCCCAGGGAATAGGAGGTTGAAGATTTTAATATGATTTTTTCTGAGTTGGACCTAGAATTTCATAAGCATTTATCAAATCTACTTTGAAAAAAAGAAAAAAAAACGGCTATAAATAATGTAATAAGTAGAACACATGAAAATCCTGTGTAAAATATTATACCTAGCTTCAAATAGTATTCAAAATCTTCATATTTGCATTCTAGTCCATATTTAGACCCCCAGTTCCTACCCTGTTTTATGTGCTTCTTGGTGGACATGTCTTGAAGAGACAGTCTCCTTGACAAAACTTTGGTGAGATTCCTCAGAGCTCTCTTCTCAACTAGGCAACAATTTTGGGTTCCCCGACACCCACTTTTATCAAGAAACCTACTAAGTCACTTAAAGAGAACCCTCCACTCTTCATATCTGTTCTCTTTCAATATTCAAATTCCCCTTCCTCCATCTTTGATGTCTAAGCTCTTGGCCTGCTTTTGATCCGGTTAGGCCAATTTAGCAAGAATCGCCCTGTCCTGGGGTCTCTTAGTAATTCTTCATCCACTGGCCCCCTCACCCTGTTTCTCAGCTCTGAGTCACCACTGTATTCAGGGTCAAGTCTGATCTCTCCCCTCTGCCCTACCGTCCTGTCCTATTGTTGGCGCCTCTGGTGATTGTCTTAAATATTCTTCCTCCCCCTCTTAACAAGAATCAGAGTAGTAGCAGCCTCTTAAATTCAATGATCAGATCTGGTGTTGACTAACTTTTGTTCTCATCCAACTGTCTAGCATTAACATCCTGGTTTTTCTTGTCCAGATGCCTTGTTTAAATGGAGTGTTTTAAAAAATTTTAAACCTAATGTTTATCAGCCTATTTTATCCAGACTCACACCTGGAAACCTGCAAGGGCCCAGAAAGAGCGAGGAGAGAAATCACTCCCACCCCAGGCCAGCCATCTGTCCACCCACAGCACTGCGTGCGGCCTCATTAGACACGCCTGGGTGCGCGCGTGCGCGCGCGCGCACACACACACACACACACACACACACACACCCATAACCCATTCTGCAAACGTGCTGCAGAGGGTCCTGAGGACTCCACCAGCGCTCTCAACATTGCACACAGATGGAGTCTTTATCACAAAGAAATTGGAGAATCTGCAAGAACATCTGCATTCGCCAACTCCCCCAAGACACAGTCATTGTCTTTTCACTCTGAAATGCCACAGACCTCACTGAGGCCCCCTTCTGATGAGGTCCTCCGTGCAGGTGGCAGGGACAGGGACAGTGAACAAGGACTACGACACAAGAGGATCATCACGTGGTAAAAGGACAGCGAATCACCATCCCCTCAAAGCAATCTGCACGAAACCTTCAAAACAGAATAAGCAGTTCATAATCTGGTGTTGCAGGGGAGCCTTCTGCCCTCAAATACAAGTCCAGGGGAGACTGAGGTCCCTCACAGAGGTGCAGTGTGTATTGGGGGCACGAGAGGGTCCTGATGGATGGGAGCGGGGTGAGCGCTCAGTGTGGATGAACAGCCTGAACCACATAGCTTCTGTCTGTTGCTCTTTTCTTTACCACATGGCGATTGTCTTCAGTGTCTTAGTCATCTTTTATCTTCCTTGGCACCTGACATGGTGTATCATATGGAAGAGGGTCTCAGTAAAGGTCTGTGGGGGCTTCTTGGTGGCACAACAGGCTAAGTTGCAGCACTATGAAGCTATCCAGACCCACTGCAGCACGAGTTCAATCCCTGGCCAGGGAGCTTCCCACATGGAAGACCTCTCCTGCCTCGCCCGCTGCTCCCCTCAGCAGTGTATTTCAATCAATCTGCCTGTTGTGTTCCGTACTCTGTCTCTGGTGAATCCTCTCACCCCTTCCACACTTCTGGCCTACAGTCTGTATTTATGCATACAGCTTGTATGCATAAATAAATAAATCTTAAAAAAAATTAAAAAGTCTGTGGGGCTTAGCACATTTTATTTTCCGTGTAGCTCTGCTGACAAGGCCAGGGCCTGGCATTTATCACAGAGGTGGTACAGGCTGTAGCTGGGAGGTCAGACTTTCCTGTTGGACAGACTGGATTCAACTCTCCCAGCTTTGTCTGACTTTGGCTCCATGTGGTCCTGTATGAACCTTCTCAGTCTCTGTTCATCTGTAGAACAAGATCGAAAGAGAACCTAGCCCCTGTGATTGTTACCAGGCTAAAAGGATTCACTGCAGCGCAGGGCCTGAGGCATTGCAAGTGCTTGGTAAGTGCCGACAGCTGCCAGGCACACACAATGTAATGACCTGGGCTGTGGGACAATGCTGTGTCCCCTCCAAAAACATACTGACCTCTGAGAATTTCAGGGTGGAGCGTAGAACTTGGGGCGGCACCTGGCTTTCCCCTTGCTGAGTCCAGCCTTTTCCTTGCCTAACCAGAACTCATCAGGTAACGCAAGACGCTCCTGGACTATTCAGTGCTGTGATCAGCCAAAGGCAGTAGTTCATTTCTATGGTTACAAACTTTGCTTTGGTTTGTTTGACCTTGGACTCGGGGCCTTTGTTACTCCATTTGTTTCGCAATTCAGTATGGACAGAAAAAAAACCCAGAGGGGAGGAAAGCTGCTTAGCAGGAGACACACCTTGTTCTAAACACACAGTAGTCTTGTCTGCCGGATAGCTTGTAAGGGAGTGGAGAACATTCGATCCCTATTGCCTTGGCATGTCAGGACACAGAGCCATGATGTGGCTCTGCCCAAGATTCCTCTGGCCGGAATAGACGGGGAGGGGAGTTTGCACATTCCCAACAGAGGCTGTGCTGGTTCCTCAGTTGCCTCCCCAACTTTTCGAGGCTCTCGTGGGTTTGGGTTGACAGAGAGCCTGTAGGCTAACTTGGGGGTCTGCCACAGACCAAAGTGCGTCTTGGCTTCCAAATGGCAAGAGGATAAAGATAGGTGGGCAAAAAGACTTGACTCAGCATAGAGTTGGCGTTGGACCCTATGCTGACTCCTTAAAAAGACCCTCATCGCCTCCAGGTGGAAGAAAGAGGTTGGAGTTTGTGGAAGATGGTCTTTGCGACAAATACAAAGGGTTTATATTTTCTGGAAGTGGCTGGGGGAACAGTGGTGAGTAGGATAAAGAAGATTGATGGAGCAAGAGAACAGCTAGTGGACTACAAGCCTCTCATTTTTATTTTTTTAAGATTTATTTATGCATACAAGAGCTGGGGTGCAGGCCAGAGGTGCCAGGTGGGTGAGGCAATTCACCACAGAGTGGGGAGCAGAACAGGCAGATCTACTGAAATACACTGCTGCGGAGAGCAGCGGGGAGATAGGAGAGGTCTGCTGCGCCATGTGGGAAGCTTCCTGGCCGGGGATCGAACTTGTGCTGCAGTGGCTGCGGATAGCCTCATAAATGCTGAGACTTATCCCATTGAGCCACAAGAGAGGCCCAATCCTCTCATTTTTAAATAAACATCATCAGAGTGATTGTTTCTGGCATATACTGCCTGTCAGAGACCAAATTAGGTGATCTCCTCTGGTCCTTCAGTCTCAGGGTGGACCGGGTGGGTCTGTCTATCTGTGACTACAGGATGAAGCCACCCGAAGAAAGTGCCATGAGACCATCACCACTTCACTATGCTCACAGGTTGTCTGTGTCAGGTTTGGGAAAGGGCACAGCTTGCCTCTACCCCATGGTGTCTAGGGTCTTAGCCAGGGGGCTCCAACAACTCTCTAACCCAGCTGGCATCCTGCAGTACAATTCAATTCTGGCACGTCCTGCCCAGAGTTAACACAGACCTCACTCACAAAAGAAGAGTAAAGTCCTCGGCTAGATGCTCCCCCCCCACCCCCGCCACTTCAGACACCAGCCAGCTGTTTCAGGTGTGGCTACGAGATCCGTCT
The DNA here is from genome assembly GCA_004024925.1 of Scalopus aquaticus. NCBI lineage: Eukaryota > Metazoa > Chordata > Mammalia > Eulipotyphla > Talpidae > Scalopus > Scalopus aquaticus. The sequence continues at coordinate 29,844 of PVIJ01001696.1, forward strand.
GCACCTCTGTTCTGCCAACTGCAAGTCTGGGGCTTCCCACAACTCTCTCAAGTTCAGTAACTCAGGAAAGTGCTATATTTGTGATTCGATTTTGTCAGAATGCGTGAAAATGACCAGCCAGGTTCAGAGGTATGTAGGGTGAGGTCTGGAGGGTCCTGAGCAGAGAAATCTTCGTCCTTATGGAGTTAGGGTACACCACCCTCCCAGTGGACAGAAATACCCCCAAGCCTTGACAGTCGAAGTTTCTACCTGGTTTTGTCACGTAGGCGTGATTGATTAAGTCGCTGGGTCTGTGAAGTGCTCTCCAGCTGCTGTTCTCTATCTCTGGAGACTGGGCAGCTAAAAGTTCCAGCCCTCTAATCGTGTGATTGGATTTTCTGGTGACCAGCTGGCATGTAGAAGCTGCCAGGGGCCCACCATAAAGTCACCTCATTAGTGGAACAAAGACACTCTGGTCCCTCAGGAAATCCCAAGGGTTTTTGAAGCTCTGTGCTAGGAGTGGGGACACTTACCTTACATGTTATTTATGATTGTTGATCCCAAACAAAAGCCATCGGTTATTCCAGCAACAAACTGGGTTTATTCAGAAAGAAAAGAGGGCAGATGGGAGCATGCGTTCATGGTAAGATCCACTCATTTCTTTGAGTCCAAGGCTGAGTTCTGGAGGCCTCCCCCAGCCCCTCTTAGTTCCACCAGAAGGGGAAGCGAGTCATGTGTCATGAAGATGTTAAGGCTTGCTGGATCCCACAGTTGGCTGACTTACACCTGCCTGGGCACACTCTTTCCAGCCTCCAGAACCCTTTATACTGCACCACAGCTAGGAAGACTCGGTCCTAGCAAGGATCAATGACAGGAGTCAGAACCATCCAGAGACCCATCACACCATGCCTGGCAGCTGATGCTGGTTGCGGGGGTGTCAGTGGGATTCTGTGAGGTCTCTTCATGTGACCTGGGCTTTCTCACGGCATGGCAAGGCCCAAGGGTAAATGTCCGAGGAATCTATACTGTCTTTTTTAGACTTAGACTCACAGTGTGTCGCTCCTACTCTCAGTGAGATTCAGGTTCCCTGTTGAGGAGGAAATAGTTAAAGTCCCATTTAAGAAGAATACATGGAATGGGAGATGCTTTGTCACGAAACTTTTGCAAATAGAAGGAATGAGCCTCCCTAGTGTCGCGAGGGGTTAAGTAACTCTCAGCCTATGAAGCTATAGGTAGCCACTGCAGCATGAGTTCAATCCCTGGCCAGGGAGCTAAACCACAGGGCATAGCAGACCTCTCCTGTCTTGCCCAGTGCTCCCCTCAGCAGTGTATTTCAGTCAATCTGCCTGTTCTGCTCCCTGCTCTGTATCTGGTGAATCCTCTCATCCCCCACACCTCTGGCCTGCACCTCAATTCTTGTATGCATAAATACATCTTTAAAACAAAAAACAAAACAGGGCCTCCCTGGTGGTGCAGTGGTTGAGCGCTGCGCTGTGGAGCTGTTGGCAGCGTGAGATGCGAGTTCAACACCCAGCCCGGGAGAATCCCACATGGTGTGGCAGACCTTTCCTGCCTCGCCCGCTGCTCCCCTCAGCAGTGTATTTCTCATCTGCCTATTCTGCTCCCCACTCTGTCTCTGGTGAACCCTCTCACTGCCCCACACCTCTGGTCTGTACCCCATCTTGTATGTATCAATAAATAAATCTTTAAAAAAAAATAGATTATTGCTTAATCTCAAAGAGGTCCAATGACTCGGTGGTAATGAGGAACAGACTTGGTCACTAATGGGATAACATTGCAATCCACCTTAAATTACATAAAAATGAATAATATGCCACAGTGGGCACTTAGATATTTTTCCTAGTAATCAACAAGCAGCCAACTTTGCCATTGGTGGAGGTGCCATGGTTTGATTCTACAGTTTAACACATTTGGAGGTGTCACCATGTCCAGAAGTAATTTTTTATTTTCTAATCATCCCTATATTGGTTGTTTTTGGGGTCACACTGAAACCTATGACAATTTGCCCTCAGACAATTAGAATACACGACAGCTACTGTAATTCAACTTATCCAACTTCCCTTTTAAGACTTGTCTTCCACAATGCAACTAAATACACTCAAAAAACAAAGGGAAGATACAAATGACTTTGCCAAGTCATTTCTACCCCTTCTACCCATAAAACTAATCTTCAATCTCACATTTTTATAATATTTTAAAATTCAATCCAGTATATAATGATATATATTTTATATGACTCAATATTTGACCCCTCATATTGACCACTGTATGAATTCAGTCTAAGAAATTAATGTATTTTACATTCTTTTTTTTTCAAAGATTTATTATTTATTTATATGTACAAGAGTGGGGTGTTGGCCAGAGTTGCTGGGGGTGAGACAACTCACCAGAGACAGAGTGGGGAGCAGAACAGGTAGATTGACTGAAATACACTGCTGAGGGGAGCAGTGTCTCCACAGGAGGTCTGCTGCACCATGTGGGAAGCTCGACGGCTGGGGATCGAACTCTTGCTGCAGTGGCTGCAGATAGCTTCATAGTGCTGAGACTAACCCCTGTGTCACCAGGGAGGCTCTATTTTATATTCTTTTTCATACTAAGTCTTGGAAATCCAGTGTGCATTTTATGCTTACAACACATTTTTTCATGGTTGTACTATGGTTTATTTGCATATTTTAAGCTGCTTCAGTTATTTTGCCATTATGAGTAGTGAACATATGGTCATACTTCCACATAAATCGCTCTGCTAATTTCCTTAGAATTGGAATTTCTAGGTCAAAGAGCTGAACATTTTTAGGCTCTTGGTGTATTTTGCAAGTTGCTTTCCAGAAGTTTCTCCTGTGTATGTTCCCATCAGCAATGTACAACTTCCTTAAAAAAACAAAACTTCGCAGATTTGAATTGCAATGAACAGCTTTTAAAATTTGCCTTAATTTAATTTTTTAAACCTCTCATGGCGGTTTTAATTTGCTTTCCTTTGATTACTAACAAGAATGAACACTTTCATGTTTATTAGCCAACTGTATGTCTTCTGGGAATTGTTTATTCTATTATTGGGATGTTAAAGTATTACCAGTTTTTTGTGGGCTTTATGTGTAATCTTTATGGGCGATAATTGCCCATTTTTATATCTATGATTTCATAAAAGCAAAAGAATTTTTTTTTACAAACTTACAGCTAAGTAAACAAGCCCTGGTGATCTAATCACAGTGTAGTGATTATGGACAATGATTCTGTACTTATAAACTTCGCAGTTGCTAAGAGACTAGAGCTTCATTGTCCCACCACAAAAGGAAATAAGAATTACACAGAGGAACTAGAGGTGTTAGGTAACCGCTGTAATCATATGGCAAATACATAAATGTATCAAATCAACACATTGTGCACCTTAAAGTTACACACTGTTATATGTCAATTTTATCTCAATAAAAATAAATTTTAAAAAAGAACATTTGTAAACCAATGTTATTTCAATAAGAAATGTATTAAAGACTGTCCACTTGTTTTGTTTTATTCCTGGCAATTCAAAAATTTGTATTTGGATAATTTTTTATACTTTTATTCACACTAAACTAAGAAACCTCTAGATGTTTCTTGAATTTTTGAATAAAGGATGATGCACATGAGTCATAATTTCAAACTCTGATATTCTGGGATTATAGGAAATTTATTTATTTATGTGATGCAGCAGACCTCTCCTGTCTTGTATGCATAAAGAACCCCAGTTCCTGTGTGCATAAAATAAAATAAATCTTAAAAAAATTAATATTTGTCCAAATAGAACTTTGTTTTTCTTGCAGTCAAATCTGCCATTTTCTCTGTAATATTTTTTTATGCAGGTCATCCGCTCAAGGACTCTCTGGGCCCACCAAGGTCACCTAGATTTTCCTACATTTGTTTTTCCATTTAGTTTGTTCATCCTTCAGGGAACTACAGCCACTGTGTGTAGGGCATCCCCAGTCCTGCCCAGCCGTTGTGGCCTTGTCCTTCTGTAACCGAGCTGAGTCCAAAGTCCGTGGAGGTCGTGCCCCCTGGAGGGGGTTTGCTGAAGAGAATGAATAGCCCCAGGGAAAATGCTATGTTTGCAGTTTGGGGTGGAGAATCTGATGAGAAATAAAAGGGACTGAAGGAGAAGGGGAAGAGAATCGTCAAGATGTAGGGATAGAGGAATCAGTGGCAGAAAATGTAGCTGCCAAGATTGAGAGTTTGGAGATCAGAGGCCAGAAGTTTTTGAGCGCCGGGATATAGAGTTTCGGATTGAGCGTTTTTGGAATCTTTAGTGACTTTGGGACCAGCGACTTTGGAGGCTTTGCAAGTAGCCGAGCAAAGGTAACTGCTCCCAGTTTTGTCTTTATTGCAGCCGAAGGAAGAAGGCAGAGGCCCAAAGCAGGCGCCTTCCTAAAATGCGTGAGTGCAGTCTGTTGGGCCCTCTGGCCACTGTAGTTGCCATTTGCAGTTTTGCTGGCCTGATGCTATGCTGGAGCATCACGGCAGTTTTGGGAGCATTCCCAGTTGTGTCCTGTGTTGTACTCGTGAGTTGGATCCAGGCCTACACTCTGGCTGTTGCGCGTCTACAGAAGAAGGAAGACGCCATTTTGGAAACGTGACCTATTGTTTGGAAGAGGAGCTCCACATCAGCAGTGTGGGAAGGCTCCACCTTTGTTACTTTTCTGGGACTTAAAGGACTGGACATTGCTTTAAGTAAGGTAAACGGCCATATGTTGACTTCAGTAATTCTTTGCTTTTTCCCTGTTTGTTAAATAAATCCCAATGTTGCTATTCCCTAAAACTGAGTAGTCTTGTAAATGTGCACACAGGTGCGGAACCAAGGTAGTAACCGGTAAGCAATTGGGGCACTGCCTTTGCCTAAATTCTGAAAGGCCTCATTTACCCGCTATCACTTCCAGCTCGTCTTTATCCCGAGGAGCCCTTCTCAGGGCCTCAGCGACACCGTGTGCCCACGGCTGCCGCACTGGAGAGCTCAGGTCTAAGTTCCCATGTTCCAGCTCATTTCTGGGGTGTTGTGGCAACTCGCAAGCTTCAAGCAGAGAACTGTTTTTAGCAGCTGTGAACGCAGAAGGTCCAGGCAGCGCCCTCGGCTCACGCCCTGTCACGACGTCGCCTGATTTCCTTTAAGGTGCTGTAGTGCTGCTTCCAGCTTCACACTTGAGGGCTGAGCCTGTTTTGGTTCATCCTTTGTTTCGAAGGCACGTAACCCAAGGCAACAGTGAGGCCATGGAAGCTGACTGCTGTGTTCAGTTCCTCCAATGCCAACTTGAGAATCAGGAAAAAGCAGTTGGCCGCAGCATGAAAAATGGCAGCAGGACTCGCCGGGGGACTTTGCTTTGGTGAATGGGATGACCTGTGTGTCACAGCCCGCGGGAGCACCTGACTCCGCCTGTGGGGGTGGAAGGGCTTCCGGAGCGCCAGTGAGGCCGGGTCAGTGGGGCTGCTCCTCGAGCTTACTTGGCTGATGGAGACAGCATCTTCCCAGTCCAGCCCACGCGACCCACCCTGGCCAGTCTCTGACCAACACGCTCTTGCAGTTCAGCCTGGGGAGACTTGAATACGCTTGGCACAGGCCACTGCATCACTCAAGGGGGCGCCATTCAAGGGATTTCATAGAGATGGGTGCCCCCAGATTATGTGTCTCGGTGGAACACAGAGAGCTGCCCCCCCAGCAAGCCCACCCCCACCCCAGCTGTAGGCGTGCCATGCCTGTTTAGAGAGGCAAATTGGAAAAGGAATCGAGACCCGGCTCTGATCCCAACTCCACTAGCTTAGTGACTTCTCTCTGAGGCCATTTCATCATCATGGCCAGTGAGTTGGAGCAGAGAGGGGTTCTTCAAGCTCTAGCACTCTCCAACTGTGTGCACATGTCTTTGAGAGTACATGAGCACCCGTGGGAAAGCAACTGAAAAGAACATGGATTGGTGAATGGCACCATCTTCATGAACCTCCCTGCACACGCCAACCTCAGTGCCTGCAGGATTAAGCCCAAGTAGAGCAGAGGGTCCTCTGAGACCCTTCTCCATCTCCAAACTCACACTCTGCTTCTCTGTCCCCTCATCATATGCTGTAATGACAACATCTCAAGGTTCCTGTGTATTGCTATGTCTTTCCTCCAGCTCTTTCTCTGGCGTGCCCTTGCTCTCCTTTCTCACGTAGAAGGCCATCTACAGGTCCAATTCTGATGCTGTCTCCTCCAGGGAGGCCTCTCTGACTCGCACTGGCTGAACCTGGGGCTCTTAGACACAATTCAAACACAACCCACTCAAATACATACCTGAGCATGGGCTTACAAGGACTGTGTATGTACCTGTAGGGTAAGTGATGCTCAGGCTTTTACACCGCTGGCCTCTGTAGCTATCATGTGGGACCTTGAATGCAGATGACACTAGGGAGTGTGGGCTAAGGGCACACATGCCTGACTGTGGACACCTGGAGTATGGTATGGGCATGCGTAAGTGGGCACACCTGAGCCTGGAGGCTGAGGCTATAAGGGCAGATTCACTCAGAGACAAGAACAGCTACCAGAGAAAGAACCAGGAGAAAACGCCAGAGAGAAAGAGTAAAGATTCACCTTCTTTGCCCCCGGCCCCCCTGGCTTGCTGTCTGCAGACTTAGCACAACGACACATCTTCTTAACACTCATCTGTCCTTGGGCATTTAGGCTGTTTCCATAGCTCGGCTGTTGTAAACAGTGCTGCAGTGACCCCAGGAGTGCATATCTCCCTTCTAATTAGCATTTTTATATTCTTCAGGTAGATACCTAAGAGTGGGATTGCTGGATCATATGGAAGATCTATTTCTTATATATGTATTTTGAGACCCTCTCACTCTTTTCCATAAGCACTACCAGCTTGCATTCCCACCAACAGTTACAAGTTCCTTTTCTTCTACGTCTTTGCCAACATTTGTTTCGGACATAGGTATATTTTGTGCTAAATTTTTAAAAGATAGTTGTCTTTAAGTCTTTTCCATGTAGTTTATAAATATTTCATTCAAAAATCTAGTAGTACATTTTAATGACCATTTCCAAGAGACCCATGTGTAAGTTTTTATCAATTCCACTTGAGGAAATTTAATTACCTTAAACAACCAGACCTGCTTATGAATTTAGTTTTAAGCAGTTTGCAGTGAATTTACAGAGTTACTGGAGTTGATTTTCTGAACTGAGAGCAAAGCCTTTCGAGGAACTTAAACAATGCTCCAAAATCTAATAAATGTAGATTTTGATGGTGCAAGTTCCTGTGTATGTTACGGTTCAATAAATAGTGTTGGTTTTGTTAAAACTTAGACTGAAGGAAATAGCTCTGCCCTCCCAACAAAGCCGGGCTGGCTACCTGCTCAAGGTCAATGGCATTGTGCGGAGACAGATATTTGGGTTGCAAGTATTCTGGGCGAATCATGAACTTCTGGAGAATTCACTATACCCTTTTAGTTGTCATCCTAACAGGGGCCCCAAGCCTGTGCCCTGGGCTGTAACAATCACGCCGCTGTCCCCTGGGTCTCGCTCACCCCAATTCACCCCTCTCTCAGCCCCACTCTTTCACAGCTCTGCTCACGCGGTGCACGTCCCCCTTGTTTGCTTGATTGCACTCCTTTTAGCTCAAGATTTCTTAATGTCTTGCCATCTGGCGCTTTCATTCCATCAACTCTTCCACGTTCTTATGAGATTCTTTCTTAACCTCTCAATTTTAACCTGATCCGGGTGGGTAGGGTCCTGCTTCGAGTCACACTCACTTTGCAAGCCCAAGCTAAGTTCTCTGCAGGGTCTTCCTGCCCTACACTCTGCCTTCCTCTCTGGGCCTGCTTCTTTCTGCTCTGCAGGGAAAATGGAGATCTTTGATGCAGGGTTTTCTGCCTTCTCACTGGCTGCCATTTGGAGCCTTGTTTTCCTCCCAGGTTTCATTGCCCACACATGTTGGCTCAAGAGGTACTTGGGAGCATGGACACCGGGTATGCACGGACACCCCATGTGTGAGCATGGGGCCCATATGCCTATAATTGCAGACACCTGTCCTGAGAGGCTGGGGAGCACAGGTGTGCATACCTGTGGACGCCAGGGAGAGGTCACTGCACGGTGAGGCGAGAGGGAGATGGAGAGAGTGAGTGTGGAGGTCTTGGGGGCTGGGAGACCTGTTTGTTGCCTCCTGAGCCTCCCATCCCCCTTCTCTGTCTTGTCTGCCTGACCCACCCCCGAACCCCTGGTCTGCATGTTATACCTGCTTCTGCATTAAAAGGACTGTCAAATATTTTGAGGGCCCCAAGATTCTTTTATCCATCTGCCAGAATGGACAGCGGGCCTGCAGCTCTGGGAAGGTGGCCCAATATTATCATTCAAGTCACGCGCACCCCACAGGTGTGGCTGGAGCCCAGGACAGTGCAGGGTTTTCTTTTCTTGCTTTGACCACTTTATTCTGCAAGGCCTCCACGGTGCTGGCCTCGCAAGGAGGTGAGGGAGCCGAGGTATCAACTGAACCCATTGGCACAGATGGGGCTTGCGGTGAGCCAAACAGTCAAGGCCATTTTCATGTGATCAGCTATTTTGGTGCGCTTGGTATTCTGAACCGCGGGCCACATTTTACACTTATCCTGATTAAATTTCAAACGTTCGATTTCATCCATTATTCCAAACTGTCAAGATAATTTCCAATCTTAATTCAATCGTCCAGGAGCATGTTGATCCCTGTGGGCGGCTGCTAAGCCTCCGTCTCAGCATTCAGGAATGACAGTGCCCTGCAGAAAGCGACAAGGTGGTGGATGGCACTGGGCGCAGCCACCGCCGGGCCGATCAGACAAAGAAAGGACAGATGGTGGAAGAGGCCTCGTCAAGGACTGGATATTTGAAAGATAAACTCTGCCTTCCTTTTTTGTTACTAGCCTGGCTTCCAATATAGCACATAATCCTGGGCCTGCTCCTAAATCTGTGGAAGAGAGCAGAGAACATTCTAGAGGAAGTTTGGCAGTGTGGAGCTATTACACATAGAGGAGACAGCTCCCTGGTCATGTTTTGGGGGACTCCTTTTCTACTCATGGATTCCATAATGGAGGTGACCAGGATGCTGCCCTAGAGAAAGTGCAGAAACCAGAAACTTTTTTTTTAAATTTTTTTTATTTTATTTATACATACAAGCTGGGGTACAGGCCAGAGGCGTGGGGCGGCGAGAGGGCTCACCAGAGACAGAGTGGGGAGCAGAACAGGCAGATCAGAAGTACACTGCTGAGGGGAGCAGCGGGCAAGGCAGAAGAGGTCTGCCGCACCATGTGGGATTCTCCCCAGCCGGGTGTCGAACTCACGTCGCTGCTGCCGACAGCTCGCTGCGCCACCAGGGAGGCCCCAGAAACCAGAAACTTAATCGCCTAAATGCGGGGCTAGGGATAGACTGGAGCTCATTCCTGGCCTGGTCCACTCTGAAACGGAGCACAGTCTGGACAGAAGCCCCTCTGCTCCATACTGAGCTGTGTCGGCTGGGTGACCTTGATCCCATGTTGGGCACCACTTCCATGAGAATCAGTGTCCCTAGAGAATTTGGCGGGGAGAATGTCATTAAAATATACAAGGACAGGTTATGGCATAGAATGCAAGAACCACTTGGATTTAAACAAATGAAAGAGAAGGATTCAAAGAAATGTGCTTTACCAGTTGCATGGACCATGTATGAGAGACCCCTCCCCCAAACAGTACAAAAATAGATTATCCTACAAAGCAGTTTTAAAGCAGAGAGACAGCTTTCAAACAGGCTTATGGATGCAATGCAATGCTTATAGAGGTGTGTGGGGTGAGTGGTGGGTGGTGGTGGGTGATGCAATATCATTTCCCTGCTGCTGCTGCATTATTACTATTATTACTAATTCTTTTTATTTTTTTGTAGACTATGACCGGTGCACAGAACATAAAAGAAAATGCTTTCGCCCAGACAAGGAGTCTTTAGAAGGTTCCCAGTATGCCCACACGTCCTCTCCAAAACATGCAGGTCCTTGCATGTCAGTATTGCAAAGACGTAGGTCAGTCTTTGCAAAATTCCAAAGAAGCAGGAATGATTGCGACTCATTCCCACTGGCTGCGGACTGACTTCGTTATCCGTAATTAGCAGTGAGTAACTCCGCGGATGGCATCCTTTTGCAGGCACCGATTTCTAGTTGAAGAACATCTCTCAGCTCTGAGCATTACTGAATGTTGCTATGAGACGGCTGCTATTTATTCCTCCACAATGTTTTCCTAAAAAACCGTGAAGGCGCTCTGGTGACAGAGCATATTTTTCAAAGCTACACATCTTTCTTCTTCGCTCTTGTTTAAAAAAAGAGAAAAAAAGACACACACACCCTGCTATTTGCATAAGATCTCTCATGAATAGTTATAGGGTTGGGGGGGTGGCCGCCAGACAGAGGCCCTTCCCACTGTTTAATTTCTGTTTTAATCTGATGATGTGGTAGAAAGGTCTGCCTTGAAGAACCAAAGATCAGCAAGATTTCACTGAATACTACAATAATATGCATAAATGGTTAAAAATGGATAGATACCTCTTGTAGTAATAGGTCCATGGTTTCTAGAGTAAATATGATACCAATATCCTCATCAATCAACACCTTGATGCATGTCAATTTCACAATAGCACAGAGAGCTAAGTGGAGAACATGTGTGAGATTTACCTATTATCCATACCTTCTTTTTCAACTAAAACACCTACTTTTCTTTTGGAGATCCTCTCTTCTGCAGGGATGATAGTGAATATACGTAACAACTGGAACAACATGGCCTAACCAGGCTAATCAGAGTGGGAGCTGATGTACTAGCTGCTGAATCCCGCCTTCCTCGTCAGTTACACTTCCCGTGAATCTTAAATCCCGAAGTTCTGCCTACCCTTCTCCCAGGGCCAGGCATGAATCAAAATAGACCAAACAGACTCTGTTGGGAGATTTTTGTTTATTGACCAGTGACACAAGCTGTGCTCAAAGTAATTGATGCAGGTCTGCCCCAAACACCAGCTTCCTGTGTACACCTACTTCCTGTTATTTCTAAGACTTCTGATTCTATAAGATACTGCCACATCCATGCAATATATTTCATTAATTCATTAATTCATTCATTCATTTCTTACATTTGCCAGAATCCCTTTCTGTTCTCTGCAACCAAAGTACTCTTAGAAATTCACAATATAAGATATTAAAACAAATTTTCTGTAACGGCAATCCTGTCTTGGGTTAGTTCATTATAAGATTGTGAAAATAATCCCTTAAGGAAAAAGCCCTTTAAGGGCATAATGAGGGAACTGAATAAAAAGAAAAGCAGGGTGGGGGGTGGGGGGATGGGGAGACACAGCTTACTCATTGGTGTGAAAAGGGCATGAACGAGACATAGCAAAAGTGATAAGCTTTCTGTGAGTTATTTTACCTACTTAAAAATAAAGTCTTTAAGTAGCTTCCTACTTCTAGGTTTCCTCTTGGACCCTTATTCACAAGATTAAATTTTCCAAAACCTGATTTTTGAACTCTAATGCACATGAAAATTGCCTAGATGATCTCATTAAAATGAAGTCTGTCAGTGCTTCTGGCCATAGAAGCACACTTTGAACAATGAGGATTTAGGATTCAGATGATATTTCTCCTGTCCAGTTTTCCCAGATTCCCCATTCAGGGGATTCCCCACTCCCACCCTTTGGCTGGGTGGAGCACACATGTCATACCACCCCTAGCCAGCAGGGGTCACCATCACATTCTGAGAGTGAGGATCAGTTGCTATGAATCAAAAGGATTCATGTAAAAGCACCTTTAAGAATCTCCAAGTAAGCATAATCCATTATATTTAGTTAGAGTTTGAACCCCCAAGAAAAAGGTCCAGGAAGGGGAGTTCTCACTAAGTGTTTTCATAACCATTTGTTTTCTTCCAGATTTAAAAATGACCTGCTCATTCTTTACTATGGATGTGGATCTCTTTAGGCCCTTTAGCACTGTTTGCTGTAGTTGGATTATGAGGGCTTTCTGGAGTATTTTTTTAATGATAGAAAAAAAATCTTTACTACTATGATTATTCCCGTTTTGTAGATGAGAAAACAAAGTCACCAAGAAGAGATCCGAGGGACTTAGAATGTACAACCAAGATAGGGAGGGACAGAAAGGAGCACCAACCTTGAATTTCTACCCCAAATCCCTCATTCTTTACCTGCTGTGCATGGAGAAGCAAAAAGACTGCAGCTCGGTTCTCTTTTGCTCTAAACTTTGTCTCCTCAAAAAGATTAAAAGTTAATTAGATTTTATCAGAGATAATGGTGTAAATTTTAGGAGTTCCTGGGTTCCAATCATAGGTGCTATAATATTGAGAATTCTTGGGCATAAAATCTCCCTAAATATGATACACTTGGGATACAATTATCTGAGAGGTCAAGGTTTCTACAGACATTGTGTTTATCGGCCATCACCAAAGAGTTCCTGTCCTATAAGTGGTATCATAGCCCTCTCTGAGAAAATTCTGGGAGGTTAGGCATTTCTGACGAGGTAACATTTGGACTACATTTAGATTAAAGCGAAGCTTTTTGTATTCTTGAGTGCTGGGGAGCTTAAGGGGGGCTCTCATTGCTGCCATCTCCTTACAAGTTTCACAGTCCTCTCTGAGGCCCTCACCCCTCTGCCCCTCCCTCCACCATTTAATCCGGCGTAAGAAGTTGCTGTCACCAGCCTGGCCAAGTAGAGCAGATTCTGTTTTTCTTTCCTAATTGAGGTATAATTGATATGTAACAAGATATTGGTTTCAGGTGTAGGATATGATGATTGAATTATTTGTCCACACTGAGAAATGATCTGAGCGCCCAGTCTCGGGAGGCTGCAGGTAGATGCCAGCGCCTCTTCCAGGAGTCACGAGACCACCTACTTCCTGCACTTTGCATCACAGGTCCTGTGGGCTGTTAATACGTAGAATTAGGGTGGAAATGTTTCTTTGGTGAAGTCAATTTCAGAAACTCTGGAGTGAATCTCAGTGAGTTGAAACATGCCTTGTGAATCTTTCAGAAAAGAACGGGCCTGGCGCCCTGCTTCCCAGTCGTGAGATGGAGGAAACTTTTGTTCTGAGAACATCTGAGGCTCGGAGAACAGCCCTTGGAAATCCAAGTGTATCTTCTGCACCCAAGGCCGGCTCGCTGCCTTGCCACCTGCACAGTGGCACGGGGCCCAACGAAGGGTTTAACGCTCTGCTGTCGTCCTCCTGGAATTCTTTTTTTTGTTTTAATTTTTTTTTTATTTATACATACAAGCTGGGGTACAGACCAGAGGCGTGGGGCGGCAGGAGGGTTCACCAGAGACAGAGCGGGGAGCAGAACAGGCAGATCAGAAATACACTGCTGAGGGGAGCAGCGGGTGAGGCAGGAGAGGTCTGCCGCACCATGTGGGATTCTCCCCGGCCGGGCGTCGAACTCGCATCGCTGCTGCCGACAGCTCTACAGCACAGCGCTTAACTGCTGCGCCACCGGGGAGGCCCCTTCCTGGAATTCTTAATGAGCTGGCAGGCACACTGAGTCCCGAAAATGAAGTCTCCTGGAGAAACCTAGACCCAGAGGGGGCGTGGCCTTGGTCTAAAATTTCCCTGCAAGCCCCTCCTTTTTCTCTTGCCTTGCACCTCTGCTGCTTCTCTTCTCCCTTCTCTTCTCTCTTTTCTGCATCCTCCTTCTTCCTCCTCCCTTCCATTTTCCTTTTCTCTTCCACCCACGGATTTATGACCTTCCTCCAGCCCAGTTTTGCAAATCACTGGAATAATGTTCTCTCCGTTTCCTTGTTCCCTCTGCTTCTAATTATGGCAAGTGCTTGCACACTTTAGCAAATGTTCAGTTTGGAGAATGGTCAGCCATAAATCGTGCTTTTGCAATGATGCCGGCTGTTGGAGGTCTGCTCTGAGTATCACTGTGCGCTCTCGCTCGTTGGTGTCTGGGTATTCAGGGGAGGGGGCAGAGAACAGAGCAGAAAGCGGCAAGAGCACATATTGCCAGTGATAATCAAAGCAACACTTTCTGAGACTAATTGCTTCTTTTGTGTAAAAGTATTCAACTAATGGCCGTCGACCTCTTACAGTTATAGGACAGGACAGCAATGGAAGAACTGGGATTGAGGATACTGCCCTTCTCGCCAACTTCCAGAAAGTACTCCCCTGTCAAAAGAAGGCAAAGTCTCCTGCCTGGTGTGTGCGGTTCAGGAGACCACCCATCCCGTCAACCCTATGCCCGCCTTTCTCCTCCACCTTTTGTCAAGATTTCTTTGGATACAGGTAAGACAAACTCAATTTGAACCAGTGCACGGAAAAAGAGAGACGCACAGTGCCTTGTAACTGAGGATGGAAGTCCGGGTGGGCACTGCTTCAGGTAGAGTTGGATTCAGGAGTCCACCCAGCCATGGAGACTCCGTTTCCAGCCCCTCCTTCTGTGTCATTCCTGCTTCCCTTTGGGCCTCTTCTCTGTCCAGATCTCCCAACACGGAGGCTACGATAGCCCCTGACAGGTTCGTAGTCCACTGTCTTCATGACTTGTGACCTAGAGAAAATGTCATTTCTCTAAGGTCCATGGCAAAACCTGAGCGGGAGATGCGGGCCGCTCCACCCCTCAGCCAATCACCATGGCCTGGACAATGGGTGCACGCCAGCTGGTCTGGGGTGGGTCACGTGGCCACCCGCGTGTTGGTGTGGGAGGAAGAAGGAGCTCTGGTCAAAAGCTGGGAATGGATTCTCAGACAGGGACCCCGAAGATGAAGGAGGAAAGGGGTTGTGCGTGGAGCAGACAAATATGGCAATGCTAGCGGACTGGGCCACCTTGTTCCTTGACGTCCCTTCCACACTTCGCTTATGTCAGCCCCAGGACTTTGTCTTGCTTTAACTATCTCCCTTCCTTGCTTCCCACACCCAAGCAGGCCTCCCAGGCCGAGCCATCTGCACACTCAGAGTGTCTTCTATGGACACCGGGGCCTAGTAGGACTGATTTGGGTCCACCCTCTTCTGGCCACCTACCTGTTTCCGTCTCTCCTTGTGAGACCCTGTGCTGGTCAAGGCTTTTTAACTGAAAGGCTCAGACAGACGACACGTGAAAGGAGGTAGTTTTTTTTTTTTTTAAGATTTATTTATTTATGCATACAAGCTGGCCTGTAGGCCAGAGTTGCGGGAGGGTGAGAGGATTCACCAGAGACAGAGTGGGGAGCAGAACAGGCAGAGCGACTGAAATACACTGCTGAGGGCAGCAGCGGGCGAGGCAGGAGAGGTCTGCTGCGCCATGTGGGAAGCCCCCTGGCTGGGATCCAGCTCGTGCTACAGTGGCTGCTGATAGCTTCATAGGCTGAGACTTAACCCCTTGTGCCACCAGGGAGGCCCTGAAAGGAGGTAGTTTTAAGGAGTCAAGAACATTTTTTGAAAACTCAGGGAAAGCAAGAAGAGACTCTGCCCTCTGGCATGTAGGGAGAGACATGGGCCTGGCCTTGTGTCAATGTCTCCCAGGCTCCCCGCTTCCCTTTGTGAGATCCTCTCTCCTCTGATGACTCATCGTGTGCTCTTTGGGACATGTGACTGCCACAGCCTGGCATGAGTGTCTTGCAGAGCCGGTGCCTACCATTAGGTGACATTTCCTGTGTCTGATTGCCCAGGTTTTTTCAGAAAGAGATGCACATGACCTCTGAGTGGCCAGTGTAATGCCTTATCCCCCATTAATCCAGTCATCTATCCACTAGCACCAGGCAGTGCATATGTGGGTGGCGGGGTCATGGGAAGGAGCAGGTCTCAGAGTGTGTGGGCTGTAGAGCACCCAAAATATTCCTCTTAGGGAAAGTTTAAGGCTGCTCTTTCACAGGTAAATATATTAAAGCTCAGATAAGTTGCATGACTCATGGAAAGCCTCCCAGCCAGGGAGGGGTAGAGGATGGCCATATACCCAAGTGTTCCACTGATGCTTTCACCACTTCTAATGAGGGGGTACCCAAAGCCCTAAGCAGGGATTAACTCTCTGAGGGAGCAAGGCTGTGAGAAAGGAGGCCAGGAAAAAGGCTGGGCTTGGGTGAGCCCCTGTTTAGTTTTGAATGTAAGGTGCCCATGTGGAGCGGAACTGAGACCTTAGAATTTGGCCACAGTAGTATTGATCACCTTTAGGGATGCAGTGTTAGGGGGTGATAGAAGTTGGTAGTAGGGTTGAGGGGAGCTAAAGAAAGGGTAGAAAGAAATAGAATAAAAGGGAGAAACGAAGCAACAAATATGGAGCCTGGATCCCATGTGGGGAGCCCTTGAGCTCTGCTCCGCCATGTTCCAGGATACCTGGAAACATATACTGTCCATTTTCTAAGTTAAAAAAGACTAGAAGGGTGGTGCACCGGGTTAAGCACAGCACTATGAAGCTACCCATAGCCACTGCAGCACGAGTTCAATACCTGGCCAGGGAAATTCCCACATGGCACAGCATGTGCCTCCCCGCTGCTCCCCACAGCAGTGTATTTCAGTCAGTCTGCCTGTTCTGCTCCCCACTCTGTCTCTGGTGAATCCTCTCACCACCTCACACCTCTGGCCTACACCCAAGCTTGTATGCATAAATAAAATAAATCTTTTTAAAAAAAAAAAGACTAAAAGGAAGTCCTGACCTTACTACCCAGACAAAGATGAAGTCCTAAAACTCTGGCATACTTCTGAGAAATAAGAAAATATATGCTAAATAGAATTTGAGTTGAAAAGGCACATGTAGAATAAAATTCAAAGCAAACAGGTGGATCTAAAAATGTATTCTTAACAAAGGCAATGTATTTTCTAAATTATAGGGAATTATCTTATTTCTTGTAATATTAAATGCATTTTGCTGTCCAAAAACTCATTAGCTAAGAATGTTCTTAGTTGCTTATAATAGAAAATCTAATTAAAACCAGTTTAGATAATACTTAACTGTCTTGACAAAAAGAACGGAACTAGGCATTTCCAGGGATGAGTCAGAGGTCGAGCTTGTCAACCAGGATCCAGGCTCTATTTTTCATTTCACCTAGTGTGGTTGGTTTTTCATCATATAACTGGCACCTCTGGGAAAAAGAGAAGCATGGCACCAATAAGTTCCCGTCTTCTCACTGTCTCTTTTTATCTGGAAACAAGTTGTCTTTTTCAGAAGCACCTCAGCAGTTTTCCTATAAAGTGTGAGTAAAGAGACTAGGACTCTTGGTCAATGTAGCTGCAAGGGATGCTGGGAATGTAAATAGCCACTAAAATGGGAAGTGACGGATGACAGACTTGCTCAGTCATGATCCATTCCCTGGAGATATCCAGGGTTGGACTCACTTCTACCTAAGCAAAATCTTTGTCCCATTATCAAGGAGGAAAGAGTGAGGACCGCTGAGAGCATCCCCACAATCACTAACCTCTATGAGGGAAGTCAGTTTAATGTTTAAACTTCCTCACTGTGGATAGAAAGTTGTTGGCTTTGCACCAACAGTGGTTCATGGGTTTGAATAAAATTGACTCTAATATTCAGAATAAGTCACATTTCAACACAAATCACCAGGACATGCATCAAAACTCCTACTTGCCACCTAATTTGCATAACCTGGGTTTGTGCTCTCTAGCAAGAGAGTAATTATTTTTAAATGACATTCCTTACAGTTGGTTCAAATTAAGGACTTTAATCCATAACTAAGTTGCTATTACTCTGTAACATGTCACAAATGTCACTGACATCAATTTCTTCAGGAATGAAAGTGTTACTCATGTCAACCAACACCAATTACTCAGTAATTGTCCTGGATGGGATGTGTTGCTTTGGATTTGATTTTTTTCCCTTTTCATTTTCAAATTCATATTCACTGCATGGCAAAGTATGTGTAATTGAGAGATTCATTTACTTGGGGTTTAATAAAAGGTTATCTGATTTGTTAACATTGAAAACAAAAGAGAACTTAGAAGCCATGTTCAAATAACAGAGTAGTATTTCAAAAGCTAGCAATTTCCCGAGCAGGGGCTGGAGGCCTGGTGGGCTTTTTGCACCTGAGTGGTCTTGAAGGGATTCAGGCTCAATGTGATCTGCTTTTTTTTTTCCCAAGTAAAATCCAGAAACCTGGAATTTGGGGCAAGTCAATACTGGCAACAAATTCTCAAGACACTGAGGGCAGAACCAGACAAGAACAGTGCAAGAGCAGTGGGCCCTGAGTCAGCAAGACTGCCTCCTTGGAGAGGAAGGATCGAACAAGGACCAATAAGGAAGCAGGTCCAGAGCGGTAGTCACTTTCGAGGAGCCCCTCCAGGCTGGGCAGGTGCACCCCTTCACTGAGAGGTAAGTGGCTTGCCCAAGTGAGCAGAAGCTCATGTGGGTCCTGACGTACCCCTCAGGATGGAAGAACTTTCCTTCTTCCCCCAGTAGCTGGGAAGGTTGTCTTCTCTCAGCTCTCAGCCTTCTTTGGTAAATAGTTCTACTCAAGAAAGTTGTCTGGCCTCACCCTTTCTCATGGCAGCTGGCAAGCCCTGAGTTCCCCTCATCCTAAGGACCAGCTCTACTCCCCATGATTGTTGGAGGTCTCCACTGAAGCCTCCTTCTCCTCAGTTCATCAGACCGTGCCCTTCCCCAGTGCCTCTGAACAGAGGGAGCTCCCTGCAAGCAAATCACCTACCCCCTTTCTTCCTCCCCTGGACACCATCTGTAACACTTGGCTCCTCTGTCTCCCTTCTGTGTCCCCCAGTGAGGGTATTATAATGAGCACGGCCAACCTCTGACAGTAGCAATCTTTGATGGAGACTTTTTCCTTATCAGATGGTAGATTTTCTTTAAAAGATGTTACTGAAGGGCCTTCCTGGTGGCACAGGGGTTAAAGTCTCAGCACTATAAAGCTATCGCCAGCCACTGCAGCATGAGTTCAATTCCAGCCAGGGAGCTTCCCATATGATGCAACAGACACTCCTGTCTTGCCCGCTGCTCCCCTCAACAATGTATTTCAGTAGATCCCCCTTTTCTGCTCCCCACTCTGTCTCTGGTGAATCCTCTCACCACCTCACACCTCTGGCCTACAACCCAGCTTGTATGCATAAATAAATAAATCTTAAAAAAAAAAAAGGCACACTGCCTACCAAAGCATGCTGGTTGGGACTCAAGGGGAAACTTCTGTAATGCTTGTTCAACAGATGAAGTGCTTCTTCCTGCAAGTAGCAGGGCTGAGCACGTTTGCATCCTGGTCACCACAACTGGTCGGACCATATTCCACCAGCCCAGAGTAAGACCAGAGATCTAGACCTGGCCAGACTGTCTCACCAGTGTGAGGTTTCTGGATCCCCTGACGTACCCAGCCCTTAGAAGCAACTTGAGAGTGGATGGGCATGAGCTAAATAAAAAGACCCAGGGGGGAAAGCAGTGCTGGGGGCAGGGGCCGTGCCGCCTGTCCTAAAGAGTGTGAATCCGGGCTGCTCAGCCGAGCTGCCTTTGTCTAAATCTGAACAACCCCACTTTGATGTGTTCGTTTCACTGCACATCTCGGGACTATTCATTTTTATGAATTGTGATAATAAAACTGGGGTGGATGTAATAGGAGAGAGGGCTCGGCAGATAAGAATGAAAATGATGATGTCCCTCTGTTACTTTTGTGGATCCAAGGTGGGGAGAGAAATGTTAACTGAGATCAAAATGACAGATGCCACATCGTTTCCCAGGTGCTGTTTCCTGTTCACCTCTGCTCACTGCCATTTCTTTTGAGTGTCTCTGCCATCTGTGAACCCCAACGTAGGGAAAGAAAGGATAGTAACTGAAATTCTGAATGTACTTAGAACAGTATTGTCAGATATTATCTTTCCAGGACTAGAATTTTCTGCTCTTGGCCTAGAAATGTTGCATGGTCAGAACAAACACAAGGGACATTTGTCATTTTCCACCTAAGGATTTTAACAGTGAACATCTGCCCTTGTCAGAAGCTCCAGCTGCAAAACAGCCACTTCTCCTTCCCCCTCCCTCCTCTCCAACGGAAATGGAAACTCTAAGGGGTTTTAAAGATGAGTTTGACCGATACAAATAGGAAGTATTGATGAATACAAAGCTAAAAGTAAAGTAGGTTCATTTGGCCATAACTGAGAACACATCCCTCCAAATATTTATGAAATTGTTTCTTGAATAATGAATCCCTTCATACAACTGGTAGACAGCCTTCTTGGAGAGGATGATACTTAAACAACTCTTAACACACTTTGGGGAAAGAGGGACATGTATTTAGCAGGGATGGAAAGAATTGGTACCTGTGTTTTGATTATGTTACATGTGTCTGGATTGATTGATTCCAATCACAGTCTAGGGGTACGATTCTCTAACTGGTTGAGTAAGGTCATCCTGGGACCATGGTATTTGTTCAGTTCTGTCTCCTTTCAGAAAGGGATGCAGCCTGGGAAAGAGTTTCATTGCAGGGTCGCCCTGATGGCCTAGGGATTGAGTCTCGGTGCTAGGGCCTGGGTTTGACCCACACCCAGGGAGCTGACCCACATGGCGCAGCAGATCTCTCCCGTCTCCCCGCTGCTCCCCTTGGCAGTGTATTTCAGTAGATCCACCTGTTCTGTTCCCCACTCTTTCTCTGGTGAATCCTCTCACCCCCCTAACCCCTGTGCCTCTGGCCTACACCCCAGTTCTTGCATGCAAAACAACAACAGTGTCATTGCAGAAGTGACCTGTTATTTGGTGAAGCTAAGTTTTAAGCATCACAGAAAAAGACAATCTAGTTCTGAAAGAATAATCAATAAAAGAAAAATAAAGACACCACTCATGAAATACACCTTCTTTTCACTAATTGCCAAAAAGCAGGTGTGGTAGGAAGAATAACAGTCCTCAAAGATGTCTACTTTCTAATCCCTAGAATTTCTGAATATCTTGTGTCCCATAGCAAGGAGGAATGAGGATTGCAGATGGGTTTAAATTACTATTCAATTGACTCCAAAATGCACAGCTTATCCTGGATGGCTCACTGGGCACAGTGCAGTCACAGGCTCTCTCACAGTGGCAGAGGACAACAGGATCTCATGCCAGAGCCACGCAGTAGGAGAGGGGCTGGGCTGGCCAGCACCGGCCTTGAAGACGGGAGGGATCCAGGAGCCTAGGAATGCAGGCCACCGCTGGGAGCTAGGGAAGGGAAGAAAACACATTCTCCCTGGAATGCAGCCAGCAGACACCCTGATTTTAGTCCATGAGGCCCATTTCAGATTACTGAGCTCCAGAACTCTAAGATGACCCGTTTGGGTTGTTCCTCTAAGTTTGTGGTAATTGATGGCTGCAGCAATAGGAAACGAATATGGCAGGGAGGTCAAATAGAAGCAAAATTCACTTGTGAAACCATCTCTCATGTCCTTTTAAAAATACTGATCAGGTGGTCACAGTAGCATCCTGTTCTGTGCTTGGGTATTTTGTTCCAAGGGGCCCACGTCCGCCAAGCACCTGTCCTCCTATTTTGTACACATGCTCTCTTTAGGATTGAGCCAGTGTTTATTACATGAAACACAGTTTTGTTTTGTTTTTTTTTAAGCAGGAAGGATTATTTTGTGTTTGGTTAGCTGATTATTAAACACGAATGTCCATAATGTCCAAACTCTTTATTTCCAGCCAGGAAGCCTCTTGGAAGGACGAATGAGGGAAAATAATTTCTAGTCTTTGATAGTTCCATCAGCTGGCTGAGGAAATAAGCTGTGTGATAAGTAACTACAAGAGGGAAAGAGCCTGTGTTGCTGCAGACAGAATCTTTTTCAGTTACCACACAAAAATTTGTGTGTTTGAAAATTGGGGCTTGACTGAACATTTTTGAAAATCACTTGCAAAAAAAAAAGGGAAGAAAGAAAAATAATTTCTAGTAAACAGGGTCTCTAAGAGCCCAGAATGTTGCTTTTAAGGTATCACACACGTTTTTTTTTTTTTTTTTTTTTTTTTAATATCAGCTCATAGAAGCAACATTTGGGTCAGAAGGAAAATACAAAAGAACAAAATTAACTGAAATGCTCAGGGAGGAGGTGCACAGGCCTGAGCAATAGCACCCCAGCGGAGCCGTCCCAGGCTGGAATCACACAGCAGACGCGGGATGCCCTAAGAAAGGGCTCCTTTCCAAGCCGAGGCCAGGCAGCTACCCTGGGCGCCCCAGCAGCCATCCCCCAGCTCCCTTCTTTTTCACATTGAAGCTCCATCACCATTATTCTCCTTCACTCTCCAGCTTTTCAAAGAAATACTTAGAAATCTCAACAATGCCTTTCCCCCACATCTTTTCAAAAGGAAGAGAAGAAATATTTCTGAGGAGAGAGAATGCTTTTTCGGTGACCCTCTGCTGATCACCAAAGAATTCAACAGGTTCTCAGCTCAGATAATTGACCTGAAAGGGATGAGGAATGGGGTCTATGCTGGTCCAAATACTCAGCCGCTGTGAGTTTATTCTTTATGGTATGGAAAGCAAGGTGGGGCGGTGGTGTTATAAGTTGAATTATGTCCCCCTTACCCCCAAAATTACTATATTGAAGGCCTAAGCACAGGCATCTCAGAAAGTGACCATTGGAGACAGGGTCTTTAAAGAGGTGATTACATTGAAAAGGGGTCTTTATCGTGGACCCTAATCCAATATGACAGGTGTCCTGATAAGAGGAGGTTGGGACAGAGAGGATGTACAGGCAGAGGGAAGGTCACGTGGAGACCAGGGAGAACACGCCATCTGCCAGCCAAGGACAGAGGCCTCTGAAGAAACCAAACCTGCCGACACCTTGGCCTTCCAGCCTCCAGAACTGTGAGATGGCAAATTTCCATTGTTTCAGCCACCCGGTTTGTGGCACTGTGTTATGGTAACCCTAGACAACAAATACAGTCTTTCAAAGTCAAGTTCTAATAGCCCCTGGAGACACTATAGTTGCAATATTTTTAATTTTTTTTTTATTGCCACAATGTTGTTTGACAACACTGCAAATGATTTGGGGTACAGGTTCACACCTTTACAAATGTATGTCAGGACTTCACACTCACCACCAAATCCCCAATAATCCTCCACCAGATCCCACTGGCTCCCCTCCATCCTCTGCTCCTCACTCCCCCAGCCCCCACCCTCTATGTTGTGCTTTAGCAGCAGCTTAAACAGAGCCCCTTGGGTTCCAATGTGGACACCTGGCCCCTGCTCTCCCTTTGCCCTCTGCTCGCCATGCACCCTGGAAGGCTGGAAGCAGCCAGGGCTCTGCTGCCCTCGCATTTCTCCCCTTCCTTCATCCCCTGCATTACACAGGGGTTTCCACGCTTGTTAAAGCAGGCATGTGCCTCATCGTCGTACATTCTTCATGTTCCAGGAGAGAGTGGTAAAGACCACCGTTCTGGACATGCTAAACATGCCAACCCCTGGGGAGGTAGGATGATGGGCTCAGAATAAGGAATGATGCATGAAATTCCTGCCTGCACTATTCCTCCCCTGCACAGGGCCCTGGGAAGCTGAAGATGAGCTATCTGCAGGGACAGTAAGAGCGCCCCAGTTCCCACTAAAACAATGTGACCAGTGTCAGGCACATGCATGTGGCTGCCAGCTCTGAAAATGGAGGTGTAGATTCTGTTTGGGAGGCTGGGAGGCCAGGATGAGGAAAGCAACAACCTCTTCTGAAAGAATGACTCATTCCCTCTGTGACCTTGGGCAAATTACTCCACGCCTTTATCTTTTAAATGGAGATTAGAGAATATGCTTTGGAAAGCCGATGTGCATATTAAATGAAAAGTTGAACTGTACAGTGGAATGGCACGCAGGTTGTAGGGGAGCAGGAACCACAAGGAAGAAGGGGATCTCCTAGAGGAGAAAAGTGTCATGCCTGACCTTAAACGGTGAGCAGGTTACAGTGGACAGAGGAGTTCCAGGCAGAGGGTCGAGGAGAGA
Source organism: Scalopus aquaticus (assembly GCA_004024925.1). Lineage (NCBI taxonomy): Eukaryota > Metazoa > Chordata > Mammalia > Eulipotyphla > Talpidae > Scalopus > Scalopus aquaticus. The sequence goes on from PVIJ01001696.1 coordinate 53,667, forward strand.
GTGGTGTTGTGTTTGGGGAGCTGTCTTGGTCATTCTGTGTGGATGGGAGGGAGATGAGTTTGGGAGTCTTGGGCAAGCAGAAAGGCAGGTGGGTCCTCAGTGCTTGGAGAAACAGATGGCCTTTGCTCTGTTTAGGGGAGACACAGCTCCTTCCATGGCAAGGCCAGAAAGTAACCTTGGAAACAAGAGAAGGGATTTGCTTGTTGTTGTCTGGGGAAGACGGTGGAGTAGATAGGATGAGATTATAGGCTTGCAAAGGCTCACAACTTCGGGTGTCTGGGGAAAGATGCCTAGTGGGCTTCTCGAAAGCAAGTCTAGCTTTGCAGATGAGCCAGGGATCCACGGCACCTCTGCCTTAAGCAAGTATTATTCTCAGTTCTATCAAGTCATTCAACTGCCATTAGAGCCCTGAGTGATGGACGCTGATGAGACTTGTTTTACAGAGAGGAGGGCTGTGATGGATAGAATGACATCCCCCAAAATCCATATGTTGAAGCCGTGACCCCCAGTATGACTATTTGAAGATGGACATTTTAGAAGGTAATTAAGGTGAAATCGTAAGGGTGGAGTCTAACCCAGTAAGACTGGCTTTCCTTATAAGAAGAGGAAGAAACCCCAGAGATCTCCCTCTCCCTGTGGGTCCACATGAGGTCACAGAAAGAAGGCAGCTGTCTGCAACCAGAAGCAGAGGTCTCCCCTAAAGCCAACCTCGAGGATACCTGAATCTTGAACCTGCAGTCTCCAGATCTGTAAGAAAATAAATTTCTTTATTTTAAGTTAAAATATTTAATCCATGCGGTCTGTCATATTCAGTTTCAACACCCTGAGATGACTCCAAGGACAATTAAGCACAGAGAGGTTAAATACCTCACCCAAGCTCACACAGCTGGTAAGGAACAGAGGCAAAACTTGACTTAGGTAGAGTCTTTGCTTTTAAGCACTGCCCTCTTTGCCTTTAACCACTGCCTTGTGTGTGCGCGCGCGCACATGCTTGTGTCCAGAGGCACGGAGAGCAAGGGGGTGTCATCTTTTTCCAAGCAGAGAGGTTGGTTTCTGTGGCTCCAAGTGCCTAGTGTGCTTCCCAGAAGAACAACTTTGTTAAGCTTAGTGATCACAGCTGAGCCAGAATGGCCACCTTCCGGTCTTTTCCATACCTTAGTTCAGCTGTGGAGAAACCCTGTGTAGAGAATAAATGTGTGGTAGGAGGCACCTGGAGCTACAAGCACCTGCTTGGCAGCTTCCTTCCATCACACCTTGCACGGTGCTGGGGACTGGGAAGGGAGGGGCAGGCAGGAGCTGACAGCACATAGCATCGTGTGTCCTGATGGGGCTGCTCTCTGGTTTGTCACCCAGAGACCCACGGCTGCGTGGTAGTTGTGTTCATTTCAAGGGCGCCTGTGTTCATCTCCGTGGAGATGAATTAATAACACTGGTCAACAGTGAAATCATTACTGACTTAAAAAGGCCCTAATCTGTAGTATCTTGGTGTGCTGAACAGGCATATAACCCTGAAATTTTTTTATTAGCTCTCGTTTTGAAGATATTTCATATAATTCATTTTATATGTTTCACCGTGTAAATTTATCCAGTAGGACTGCAACAACATCCTAAAGCAGCCTCGAATGATGTAATATTGCATCGCATTGTATAATACCATCATGCACACATCATCCAGAGTTGATTGCATCATTTTCTGATGCAATGCAATACTACTGCCAGGTGGCTGCTCAAGTAAGCTGACATCAGCAGTGCACTCTATAAAGCCCTGTGGAAAAGGTTGATAATTGAAAATATTTTCAGACTTTGTGCGAGACAGTTGAAGCTACTGTTCCATAGAACTGCTATTATTTGGTCCATTTAGGCACAATACAGAACAGTCATCCCTCGAAAGTGCGTTAATAACGTGGACAATTTCTACTCTATTTGTGGGGAAGTGACATTTGCCAACCAGAAGAAAAGTGTCACTTCTCAAGTGAAGAAGGCTTGTCGTCTTGACTTTGGATGCAAGGTTGGTGACCAAGACAAGCCTTGGGTCCTGCATATATGCTGTGCTCCATGCACAACACAGTTTTCACAGTGGTTAAATGGCAAAAGACCATCAATGCCGTTTGCAGTCCCCATGGTGTGGAGAAAGCCAAACAACCACATAAAAGACTGTTACTTCTGCTTGGTTCCTCCCCTTTCTGGTGGAATAACGAAGCCAAAGAAGTCGAGATTAGTCTACTCAAACATTCCGTCTGCATTGAGACCAGTTCCACGTGGTGAGAGACTTCCTATTCCAGAACCTCCAACAGAATATTCTCTTGATTCATCTGATGAGGACAAGGGTGAGCCGACCTGTTCTTCTCCAGTCCCATCAGCATGCAGTGATCCGGGTTTTCACTGTGGTGCATCATCGACCCCACACAGACTAACACAGGAAGAACTCAGTGACCTGGTTCGTGAGTTGGACTTCTCCAAGAACAAGGCAGAATTGCTAGGATCAAGACTCCAACAATGGAATCTTCTAGAAGATGATGTCACAATGACTATCTATCAAAAGCGCCACCAGCAGTTGGAGCCTTTCTTCAGAAAGGAAAGTACTCCGGTATTCTGTTCTGATATTGAGGGCCTCATGAATGCCTTAGAAATCACTCATGACCCACAAGAATGGAGACTATTTCTAGACTCTTCGAAACTGAGCCTTAAGGCTGTGCTTTTGCACAATGGAAACCGTCTTCCATCTATTCTATTCTTGAACAGCTGTACAAAAGACAAGCGAAGAAATCTAAGAAGTAGTCTATGACTTGACTTTTTTACAGGTATTACCTGTAGGCCTATTACTGTTGGCATGCATTTCGTGATGTGAACATCAATTTATTGCAGATTACAAAAAAAAAACTAGAGCCAAAATTAGAATTTGACGTGTTGAGCACATACAAGTTGGTAGGAAATGACTAATTTTATTTCAGCAACATGACTTTTGTAAAACTTTGTTGACCAGTGTAATCAGGCTGGGAGGGCAGAGCAGAAAGGACAGGACACGGCGTTCTTGGGGAGACCCCGATGCAGTCTGCCTGTTGCTCTTTAGCTCTTTCCCTGAAAATACATTTTGCGAGGCTTTTATTTTTATGTTGGTTGTTTGTTTGTCCCCTTGCCTTGAAGTTTCTGAAATATTCCACAGCTCTGTCCCTGCCAACTCCACAGAAGTGTTGCTGCGGCTCAGAGCCTGTTCGCAGCCAAGTGGGAGAGTTTCTCCACAAACTGCCATTTCAGTAAAAACACAGAGAATAAAATGCAACTGAGCACACTGCAAAGGGAGGGGGGGCAGTGTTAATTTCTTCGAGGAAGCAGCCAGTTTGTGCTCCCCATTCTGACCTTGATCTCCTGGGTACCCGAGGAGCACATTCGTCTGGGGATTGAGGCCCCTTTGTTTTTTGCTCCCCAATTGAAGGTTTAAGTGAAAATGCCCTGACTTCCTGAATTCTCTCTGGACCCTCTTCCTCCCCCACTTCCAACATCTGTCCTCATGTGAGAGAGCGTTGCTTAGACTTCTGTTACTAAGCAGTTGTTTTGCATATTGTCCTTGTTGCCAGGTGGCTTTGCATATTTAGAGAGGATTTTATGAAGATGTACATTAAGGTTCAGTCTCTCTGGGATGGAGCCTGAGATTGCACTTGTGACACCCGGCACTGACGTTGTCACAGAGCCGTGAACCCACGCTGAGTGGCCAGGCTTAGAAGGACACGGAGTGGGGAGCAGTGCTGGAATGTGAGCTAGCCAGGAATGTCCAAAGAGACAAACCGGTACAAGACATCTACACTGATGTCATCCCTATTAGGACACATGGATTGATGATGAGTTAGGGCATGGGGCTGAGAAGACCCACTATGTGCAAGCAGCAAGGCAGCTGCCCGGGAGAGCCGAGGTCTCAGTCTGAGTCCAAGGGCAGAAAAAGTCTGATGTTTCAGTGCAGGGAGCCAGAGATGAGGCCTTCCCCCTTAGAGGAACATCAGCCTTTGGTTCTGTTCAGGTCTTCAACTAATTGAACAAGCCTACCCACGTGAGGATGGGTAATCTGCTTTACTCTTCCACGGATTCAAATGTTAGTGTCATCTGAAACACCCTCGTAGTCACACCAGGATAGTGACCGGTGGTCTGGAGACCCCTGGCCTAGTCACACTGAGCCTATAATGAGCCACCACAGGATGCGGGTGTGTCCATCTGGATGAAGCCAGGTATTAGCTGAGTATTCACAGCTATGCGGGCTCGCCAAGCCTTTTTTTTTTTTTTTAAAGATTTATTTATTTATACATACAAGCCGGGGTACAGGCCAGAGGCGTGGGGCGGTGAGAGGGTTCACCAGAGACAGAGTGGGGAGCAGAACAGGCAGATCAGAAATACACTGCTGAGGGGAGCAGCGGGCGAGGCAGGAGAGGTCTGCCGCGCCATGTGGGATTCTCCCTGGCTGGGCATCGAACTCGCGTCACTGCTGCCGACAGCTCCACAGCGCAGCGCTCAACCGCTGCGCCACCAAGGAGACCCGGCTCTCCAAGCTTTAAGGGCCCCTCTCTGCCTAATACTGAATCCCTTATTTTTATTAATTTGGTTAATGAGGCCCAAGAATGAGACATCCTAGAGTGGAAGGGGTATGGGAAGGACAGTCTCTAATTTGTGGGGCCCAGAGAAAAATAAAAATAGGGACTTCTTGTTGAAAAATGAGGATTTTCAAGACCACAATAGCAGAATATGAAATGAAGTAAGGAGCCCTTCTGCGCTCAGGATCCTGTGGGACGGCCGGGGTGCCAAGTCCAGAGACTGGTCCTGGGTGTGCGGGGAGGGCTGGGGCAGCGTGCAGAGCACAGAGCTGGAAACAAGATGGCCGCGGCAGATGAGGCAGGGCAGGTTAAGGGCCCCATGGGAACGCAGGTGGGACGTTGAACGGTGTCTCTTCATTGTCATCCTTCCTTTTTTCTCCCCTACTCTTCTTCCTTTCTCTTTTTTCCCTTTCTTCCATTGTCCGCTCTTCCTTCTGCCCGTGATCTTTCTTCCCTTATTTCCTTCCTTTCTTTTCTTTTCCCTCCCTCTCTGCTTTCCTTTTCTCCCCTCCTTCCTCCTTCCCGTTCTCTGTTCTCTCCCGCTCTCTTCCTTCCTCCTTTGCTCTCCTTCTCTTCCTCCCACTTTCTTTGTTCTGCTTCCTCTTTCCTTCCTTCCTCTTTTTCTGTCCTTCACTCCTTGCCTTTCTCTACAAGGTATTATCCTACAAGGTATTTTAAAAACCAAGCAGTTTCAGTGAAATAATATATCCATCACATTAAACCAGCGAGGGTCACTTTTATGTCACTTTTCAATCCAGTGGCTGGAGTTGGTGAGTCCTCCTGGTCTGTGGATGGGAGTGGGGCATGAGGGGGAGGGAGTGGAGGGCTCTTAGAAACACCCCACCCAGGTTAGGGGTCTCCCAGTGGTTTCTCAGAATGCACAGCAGAGGTGTGTATCCTTGAGGAAAATCATTCTGGGAAGGCTTACCCAAAAGGCCAGGTGAACCCACCTTCCCTTGGCCGGCTGTGAGGGACCTGGTATTGATCAGTGACATAGCGGGTGGTTAGTGAAAAGCTAACAGAAGGGTAAAAAAACAGGTCCCTGCTATTGAGATGGGACTAACTAGAACTTTCTCATTCTAGATTTTAGCCCAGACTGTCTTCTCAGTCTTGGGGGGCTTTACAGGGTAGCGGGGCCCTGGCAGAAGATTGAAGGTGAATCAGAGCAAACTCATCAACAGGTGCTTTGGAAAAACTGCCCTCGTCTCTCTCCAGAAAAGTTCCCCAGCAAATGATCACTCCACCGGAAGTGCTGCTATAGCAAGTATTTATTGGACACATACAGTGTAAGCTCCAGAGGCCCGTGACCTCCAGCATGCCTTAAATGGTACTGGAGCTAAAACTCAGTGCTGCCCTCTGCCCAAGTGGCGCCTGCTTCATGTCCTTTCTCAAAGGAGGGCATCCAGAAATAGGTGACAGAAAAGAGGTGTCTCACGGAGGGGAAGAGGCTAAACGCAGTCATTTCGTCAATAGTCATAGCTATATACCAGGCATCGTATAGACTCGAGGGTCATGGCAGTGGATTAAACCTGCCCTCAGGGAGCGTCTGTGCTAATGGAGGACCAGAAGCAGGAGCAAGGGCATGGCTGGGTTGGGGGAGGGGCTGCAGGCTGATCCATAAGTGCAGCCTCGTGGGGGAGGGCTGCTGGTCCTGACTCAGTGCCCACGGTATTCGGTGAGACTTTCAGTGAGTAGTGGGGAAGGAAGTATGGATTCGCAGTTGAACTTGAGGTCACGTACTAGAAATGTAATTTCTGCTCTACTCTCTGAAATCCTGAATTCTGCCTTTGATCACCCCAGTTCTTTTTTCAACACCAGTGCTGCGTTCTCTGTAGATGTCAGCAGTGCCCCGAGGAGATGGGACACCAGCGCCACTGCCAGATGGCATTTGTCTGTGTTGTAATCAAACACCCTGTTCTCTTGACCCAGGAGTGAAGAGCAGAGACTACAGACCGCACCGGAACCTAAGCTTCCCAGGTCAAGAAATGTACCCAAGGCTGTGTCAGCTGAATTCCGTTCACCTGTGATAGCGCCCTGGTGGTGGCAACACAGGACCCCCACTGGCCCTGAGCAGACTCTAGAGGCAAATTCCCAATAACCTGTCCATATAGGTGGACGCGGGGTAGAGGGAATACCAGAAAGAACCCTGCTGGTGGTTTCCTATGTGCTCCCCCCTCCCTCCCCAGGCAGGGCCAAGCATTTCTCTTCGGTCATCTCGTGCAGGCTTTGCAACCTCTTCAGGTTATTACCTCATTTTAAAGGTGAGGAAACCGCGGTCCTGATGGCTGACCCCAGCAGATAAGTCATAAGAGTGCATACTATACACACTCTTTAATGCTCCCCTCATCCTTATGGGGTGGACGGTATTGCCCCTATTTTGTGGAATGAGGAAATGCGGTTTTCAAAAAAGATTAAGCAACTGTGCAAGACTTCAGAGCTGGAAGGTGTTGGAATCTGGGTGAAGCCAGACTTCCCGATCTGACTCCTGGGTTCTGTCTCTCAACAGCGTTTCCTATTTCTTAGGAGGGAAGGAGCTACACCAGAGGCAATCAGATGCTCTCACCCCGCCGCCATGATGCTCTCAGAGAGGCAGACAAGCGAGATCTGCCTACTCACTTCCGGGGAAGTGTTCAGTCTTCTGTCTGCTAACTACTCAGTAGGGCCCACTGAGTGTCTCCAGTGGGAGAGGCTTACTTACTAATCAACATGACTGAATATTACCAGGTGCCAGGCATTTTTCCAGGCACACTAGTAATTTAACTCATTCATCCCCATACCAATCCAGTGAGGTAGCCGCTGTTATCTCAATTATATAGATGGAGAAACTGAGGCCCACAGGTCTGTCGTTACATACCCAAGGTCACAGCTAGATGAGGCTAGTGCTAGGAAGGGAAAGCTCGGGAGTCTGGCTCCAGAGCACTGTCCAGAGCACTTCTGCACAAAGGGGAAATCCCTCTGCTCATTCTCTATATATGCCCCTTCCAAGCGGTGGCTTGGAACAGGTTAAGAAATTGCTTTTTCCTGGCATGAAAAGCTTCACAAGTGATTCTGCATTCAGAAGGTGGGCAAGGTATTGGCTGAGATGGAGGCAGGTTTTGGGAAAGTGTCTTTTGGGGAATCTTGTAAACTGCACTCAAAAACCTCCCTGCAACGTTGTGGGATGGGTGGACAGCACAGAGATCTAAGGCCCTCACCAAGTGCTCTTCTCCAGCACGTGTTTTAGGGGCACTTCAAATCTTCAGAGCCCTCACCTCTAGTATAGCTCGCCTAGGGGCCATACATGAAGCGTTCTTGAGTGCTCCAAATTGCCCAGGACTGTGCTGGGCACTGGTTAAAGCAAAGATAAAGATTCTGGATGAGTGGAGCTTGTGTCCTTGGAGAAAAGCGCAGATGCCAGCCCTGGGTGATGGGGGGGGGCAGTGGGAGCACTGGGGGTGGCATGGGGGTCTCTAACCTTGGATGGTGACAGCAGGTTTCTCAAGTCTACACTGCCTGCTGCACAGTTGGGCTTTAGCAAAGGTCTGCATAAATGCATGGTTTGGAAGTCGCTATGGAGAATGGGTAGGAACTAACTGTCCAAGTAAAGGGAGAATGTGGGTGTGGGGGTGTTCCAGGCAAAGGGAAGGAGACCCAGAGGTGAGGGAGCAAGATGAGATTCTTCTGTTGAGAAGGATGTTTCTGCAAAGTGGAAACTATTTCAGGAGGCAAGGCCTGGGGTAGAAAGAGGCAGGGAGGCTTTTGATGTGGTCTGGTGAGCCAGGATCAGAAGGGCATAGATTTGGGAGGTGGGTTAATAAGAGGGGAGAAGAGGAGGGAGAAGTCAAGGAGGACTTTTCGTTTTCCAGTTTCTGCTCACCCTCCCACACCCAAGCAATCCCTTTTACTTTCAACCCTGTAATCCCGGGGGGCTCAGGTTTCCTAATCCCTTGGGTTGAACATGTCCAGCAAATCGGTTAGTAATGATTATTCACCCCAGCTTCTGTTCTTAATGGTGAAGTCCAAGCTCTTAAGGAGGAAGCACCGGTTGGATGTAGGGGAAGAGCTTTCCTTAAAGGTTCTGCTGTCGGCATCCGGGTTTCCGTATCCCCGGTCACTTTCCCAAAGGTAACCGGTAAACAGCGTTTCTGGATTTTACAGAGCAGGAGGTCTGCGCGTCCCGTGCCCGAGTCGCATACTCCGTCCAGCAGACGAGCGTGAGGCCCGAGCCCACGCTGAGATTTCGCGTTCTCTTGCTGGGCAGGTGAATCGTCCCGGTGAAGCCGGTGCTTCCTACGATTCGGTGAAGGCCACCGGGCCCTACCTGGCGGCTGGTGAGCGAGTAACCTTCCTCCAGCATCCAAGGGGGGCGACCACGTTAGGGTTTTGTCCTCTCCTAAAAAAGTTCTCGCCTCCCCCTAGAGTCAGGCACACGCCTCCCGGGCCAGACCACGTGTCGCAGGTACAACGCTTTTTTTTTTTGGCTCTTTCCCTCCCCCGTTCGGACCCCTTTCCCCTCCGCCTTAGGTGGCAGGAAAATCCTTTACCTCCGACCAATCCCACCGATGCCGAGCCGCGCGCGCGCGCCAACTCGAGCTCCTTCTCTCTACGTCATTGGCCACCTCCACCTATGCAGGGTGACAGGCAGCTTCGCGGACCTATTGCGCGAGGAGGCGGGGGCCGCTCGGCCCTCCCGGAGCTGCTTTGTTAGGGGCTCCCGCGCCGTTCCCCGGCCCACCGCGCCCCCGCGGCCTTCCGCTCCCTTCCCAGACTGCGCCGCCGGAGCCTGGCGGGCAGGCGGCCCCGCACTGCACAGCGCCCGCCTCCCTGCAGCCGTGAGCCCCGGGGCTGCGCGGCAACCCGAGAACTCGCGTGCGCCTGTTGTCACTCTCCAGCCCAACTCCGAACGCCCCGCTCCCGTATCCCTTGCTCCCGATTGGCCGGCCGGAGGCGGAGCGATTGTCAGGTGGCCCAATCGGAGCTCGGTTTCCCACGGGCTCCCGCGGCTCCGCCCCCGAGGCCGCCGGCTGAGGCGCCCTGACAGCTCCCATTGGCAGACGGCGGGCGGGCCGGAGCGCTGCCGGGCCGAGCAGCGCCGCCGCCGTCGGGCGCGCAGCTCTGCAGCGCGGCGAGCGATTCGGCGCTCGCAGCCTCAGGAGCCCCGCGGCCCCGCATTGTGCCCGGCCGCGCGGCGGAGATCCGGGACGAGCGTCGCGGTGAGTACCGCGGGCCTGGAGGGAGCGGGCCGGCCGGCCGGGGCCGCCCCGAGGGACAGCGATGAGGATGCCCGGAGCCGCTCTGCCCGTGACGGGCACGTCCTGACCCCCATCTCCCGCACACGGGGGCTCCCGGCGGGTCCTAGCTCCCCCCGATGGGCTGACTCGTATTGTTTTCCCGTCCGCACACATGGGAGGTGGGGAGTTGGCAAGGGGGGGGCCGAGGAGACGTCCCTCGCGCGGAGGAGCGGCCCGGAGGGAGACGAGACCGCGGCGCCCAGGTGCGCGGCGCCGAATGGGAGTGACAGTGGCCGGGCGCGGGCATTCGGTCTTCCCGGCAGCGGGAGTCAGCGGTGACCCGCGGCGGCGGCGGCACTTTGTATCTGTCGGCTGATTTTTATCAACTTCTTGGTGGGCGTGCGCGTGAGTGCGTGTCTGCCCCTGCGTGCGTGCGCGCGTGTGTGTTTCCGTCCCTGACTTGGGCATCTCCAGGCCTGGGTTCGCCGCGAGGTTGGCTGGGCGCTCACCTTGGCGATCCGTGCGGAGCCCGGGGCCGGGCACATGGGGCAGAGAACCGGGGGGTCGGCACACTGGGCCGTAGACCCGCGGCCGACCCGGGAGGGGGGCTAGAAGCTGCGTTCTGCAGGCGCGCAGACAATGAATGTTCCGGGCATAGGGTCTCGGGGGCTGCCCGTGGGGGCCCCGCTCCGGGTGCCGACCCCGTCTCGCTCTCTCGCGGGCTCTGCTGCCCCGATGCTGCTGCGGGGCGCAGCCAGCCGCCCGGCGAGGACCCGCGTGGGGCCCGCTTTTGTTTACACACCTCACGGTTCGGCCAGAGCCGCGCGCTGTGCTCCTCTGGCCGCTGCCGCCGCTGCGCGCCCCCTCCGCACGGGGAGAAGTTGGTGCGCGCTGTCAGGTGACGCCCCCTCCCCCGGCCTCCTGGCGAGGTGCGGCGGGGAAAAGACGCCCAGACGGCGCCTTCGCGTCCAGTGCCCACGGCGCACGGCGCCCCCAGGCCCCTGGCACCCGCAGGCGCCCTCGGGGTTGGCGGACGTCGGGGCGCTGATCTCACCTCCCTAGCAGTCGCCTTCTCTGGCCTTGCCCCGGGTCAGCTCGGGCCTTTTCCTGATTGCTGGCAAGTCTTGAAGGACACGCGCAAACCTTGGGGACGCTGCCCAATCCGTGCCGCCTTAGGTGGTACCCACGCGGGCTCTCAGAGCAGCTGTCCGACATCCTTGAGCCAGAGCGGTGGGGATCCGGTTACCCACGCGTGCTGACTTGGCGCACATTTTGTTTGAACTGGAGCAGAGCTTGAGAACCTGGGTGCTCAAATCAAACCGAGCTCCAGTATCCCGTGTCACTCACGAGCCGGGGATCCAGGCTGAGCTGCTTTAATCCCCAGCTTCTCAGTTTCCCCATCTGTCCAGTGGGGCTGAGTAGCCCCATTTGTGGGGGGCCTAAAGGACGACGTCAACTGCTTAGCGCTGTGATGCCACCTATGGAACACTGGATTCGTCTCCCTGTGAGAATCAATACCAGAGGTTGCTCTGAGCCTCTTCTTTCTTTACTCTGCTAAGGTCTCTTTTTATTTTAAAAAGGTCGAAGGACTGCTGTTTTGAGCTTCAGACAGGGCTTATTTTTCTTCGTTTCAGGTTTAACTCTACTTATCTAATCGCTCTCAGCTCCTTTTTATGTGTTTGAATTTCCATTAGGTTTGAGTTGTTTCTTCTTCCTTCTTCCTCCATCCTACCCTGAGGCCCAGGCCCAGGACTTCCAGTGGGAAACTGCAGCCGGGAACCAGTGGCTTTGAGCTAAGTGATTAAACGCTGGATGGAGGGAGGTTGAACAAAGAGATACCTGGAGGCAGGGAGCGAACACTTCCTGGTAGAAGTGAAATTTGAACTGTGTCTTGTAGTGGAAGTTTGGTGAATTGCTGGTTTCTAGAATATGCTCGTTTGTACCCCCTGGTAAAGTAAACACCAAAGTTACCAAGTCATTATCTTTTTTTTTTTTTTTAAAGATTTACTTATTTATGCATCAAGCTGGGGTGTAGGCCAGAGGTGTGGGGGGTGGTGGTGGTGAGAGGATGGTGAGAGGATTCACTAGAGACAGAGTGGGGAGCAGAACAGGCAGATTGACTGAAGTACACTGCTGAGGGGAGCAGCGGGGAGACAGGAGAGGTCTGCTGCGCCATGTTGGAAGCTCCCCGTTCAGATATTGAACTCATGCTGCAGTGGCTCTGGATAGCTTCATAGTGCTGAGACTTAACCCGTTGCCCCAACAGGGAGGCCCCGAAGTCATTATCTTTGAATGGGGGAGAAACAAACCCAAGGAGGAGGCTGTTGGCTAAGCAGGATGTTGGGAGAGGAGAGTTGATTTCACTGAGTACCTTCAGATGTTGTCAGTGTGTTTTGACTGCCTTCTGTCTGCCCCATCGGCGCTGCATGGCTACTTTTCTTTAGGCAAAGAGAGAAGCCAGTTTCATACAGGAAAAAACAAAAAACAAGAAAAAAACCCTCCACAGCCCAGAATCAGATAAATAATTAAGAAAAGACCATCTCAGGTTTGGCTATGGAAAAAATGCTTTCAACACCCTTTTGCCTTTTGGGGCAAATCCCTGAGCTGGGTCCGGTAACACAGACTTTGAATGTGGACCCCAGGGGCATTTAATGGCCTCAGCCAACCAACCAACAAACAGAAAGTAGGAAGGGATTTTCAGTTTGTCCAGTAGACACAGAAGTTCACAGGGAATGCCCCCTAAGCACCTCTGCTCCCCGATTCTGCCTCAGTTTCCCCAAGTCGAGGTTGACTCCTGCTAGCTCTGGGGTCTGTGAGTCAGTAAAGGTGATAACCTGTTCCTATTTAAAGGTCCACTCCCTGCAATCATTCCGATCTTCCCACACTGCTTCTGGGAATTCTCTGGCCCTTAGAGAAAGAAGGTGGCTTTGCCCCCTGCTGTCGTCTGGGGAGCAAATCAGTTGGGGGCCCAGACTTAAAAGAACCACGTGGTTAGGAAATCTCATTAGCAGACAATTTAACTCCACTCTAATGCTCATCCAAAGCACCAGGACAAAGACTTCCTCTCCTTTTCCTCTGGAGCTCTCTCTCCCTGCTCCTCTCCCCTCCCCCACAATGAGAAAGGAAGGGCAGCCCTGGACCTGTCTCCTCCACTCCCTCTGACCCCCTTATTCCTGTAGTTCTAGTGAACTGATCAGACCCCGGGCCTTGGGGAAGTCCTCCCGGAGAGCTGAGTTGAGAGCTTACTATGTGAGCAAGTGAACACTTCACCCTTTTCCCCTGAAAGCAGCAGTCTGTCTGAAGAAGGGTTTTTTTTGTGGGACAGCAAGATGGTGTGAAGTTCAAGCCTGAGCTTCTCCAAATTTGGAAAGCAGGTGAGAGCAGAGAAATGGCAGCAGTGGGGAAGGGGTGTCTGCCTGGGTGGGAGTAGGGGAAGGGTCAAGGGCAGAATGAGAAGTTAGTGCTTGTGGGCAGTGGACACAGTCCTGTGGGATTCCTGAACTCTGCAAATTCAGGTGTTTGGACCCCCATGTCTAAAACACTTTCCCTGTGTGTATGTGTATTTACACTATTTTTCATTTCTCAGTTAAGCAGATGGGTAGAGTATATGTTTCTGAGTGTGTCTGTCTTTATTTTTCTCATTATAGGACAAAAACGAACCAATCAGATTTTCAAGGTCCCCCACAAAAAAATTCCTATTTTCCACAAATTCAAACTTAAGGTCATTTCATCTCTGAATATTGTTTTCTATAAGTCATAATGCTTGTATTTAAAAAGATCCACTTCCCTTGCAGGCTAAATCACTTATTTCAAAAATTTTCCTTTTTTTAAAATTATATAAAGGAGGCACTCAAAAATAAATCAGTACTCAGCAAGGAACAGAGTGTTTTGAAAATAAAACAATGCTCCAGTGTAAAAGGGTACAAGATATTAATAGTTAGGTGGGGGTTTCCCCTTCCACCCCGTTCCCACCCTCCGCACCTTCCTGCAGCATAAGACGGCCACTGTTCCCTGCGGCTCCGGGGACCTCATTAGGAAATTCATAAAGCCCTAGACTAGCTATGGGGAACTCTGCCTGCTCTGGTGTGAGGTGCTTCTAGCAGTCCTTGGAGCTCTTTTGCTAGCTGAAGCTCAGCAGAGAGACTTGCATGCTGCTGCAGGGGGTCTGGGTTCCTGGCAGCAGAATGGGAGGCACCATGCTGGCATGATAGAATCACCCATTTTGGAGGGAGATTCAACAAAGTGATGATTCAGTACCCTCTCTGGGGCAGAGGATGTTTCTCCCAGCCCAGCCATTGAGTCCTCGGTTTCAGAAGGGGGCCAAGGTCTTTGACTCTTGGTGCTGTGGCAAAGTTTCTTTCAATGAGGGGAGACATGGTGGAGGGGAGATAGCTGGGGAGGAGGGTTAGCATTTTGGGCCCCAGGGAGACGGAAGGGCTTGGGCCATGCCGAAGTCAGGAAGGAGATGTAAAAGGGAGGGGGAGAGGCCTTGGATTAAAAGCACAGCCGTCTGAATTACTGAACCCAGTTTCTGCCCGCATTCGGCATGGTTTCATTAAAGCCTTAAAGACTAGTGCACAGGTGTGTGAGGACATAGAGGGCTGGAGACAGTGAATCGGGTGCCCCAGCTGGGCGCCCCATGGGCAGGAGGGAGTGGTTGGGAGATTGTTTATGGGGAGTTGGTGGCTCTTCTTGAAATACCTTAGTCACGGTTCTTCATGGCCAAGGGAGGAGCTAGGATGACCCCAGAAAGAACCTGACTTGGAGATGAGTGCCCGCCCCCTGCCCTCCCCCTGGGCCAAGAGCAAGAGCTGCTAGCCTTGTAAACACGGATCAATTGTAGTTCCTGTTCCTGTTTCCTCTGCCCTCCTCGGAGGTGCTAATGAGCCCTGGGAAGCCACCAGCTCAGTTCCCGGGAGGGGAGGTCAGGGTGAGTCAGGGACTGGGAATCCTTGTGGGGTTGTCAGGACCGTGGCATGGTCCAGCAGCCCCTCTTTGGGGGTAGAGGATGGTGATGGGCCTGCCATCTGCAGGTCAATTCTGAGGGCCCATGAGCAGGGAGTCTGCTTTGCCTCCCCTTTCTCCCAGCCTTGTTGGAGGCTCCCAGGATCTTTGGGGAAGAGAGGCCAGCCCAAGGCCTGTTCATTCTAGAACCTGCCTCAGATCCTGGGGACAAGCGCTCCTGTGACCCAGTTGCCGCCCTGGAGCGGGTGGGGAGCACTTGGCTGCCTTTTAGGCAAGTGAAGATCTCCATCAGCAAAGTCAAGGGGCTCCAGGAACTCATTAGCTCGTTCCCACTGACTTTTGGGGGGCAATATCTTCAGAGGCTCAGAACTGTGGGTTTCTCCTTATGACCTTGTGATGTGGATTTGGTTTTGTTTAGGACTTAATGGGAACCTGCCCCAGTGAACTGAAGTAATGTCTTTGTTTTTGTCTTTTCTTGCAAAATACGTGTCTCCATTTTTGTGGTAACATAAGGCTTTTCTGAGAAGGTGAAAACGTGGAGAGTGAATTATGCAGCAGGCTGCTGGCCCTTTGGGTTTTAATAAGCATGGACCTCCTTTCCAGCCCTTGTGCTCCCTGGGGCACCCTAGCACACTCCTGGGCATGCCTGTTCCTGGTGCAGTTAATTACTAATTCTCCCACCTGGCATTCTCAACAGCGTCCCAGAATCCCGAGTCCCAAGTGACGGAATCAGAACCCTGCTTATGTCTTAAATAACTGTGCAGAACTTTCCTGATGGCAAATTCAGCTGTGTTCTGGTGAGCAGCTTCTGCCTTCACCTTCTGGCTTTTAAAGTGTGTTCAAGCCAGGGTCTGCTGTGAGGGGACTGTGCCTCATGCACTTTCTTCATTCATGGTGTCCTTTGCCATGGTACAGCTTTGAAACTTACCATCTGCCATACATAGAACCTGGCCTCTGTACACATTTCTTGTCCCCTTAAATGCATATTCCCATACATCGCCAAGCTGTCTTAAAGGGATACCTATGTCTTTGGTATCAAGCTTGAGTCAAATTTGCTCTGGTATCCTGAAACCCACTTTGACTCAGGGATGATGATTCAGTTTAATATTTTTCTCTGACAAAATATATTCCTATTTTATGCATATTCGTTAACTGAATTGATGCCAAGTTTGATTTGATTCTAAAAACAATGTGCAAAGTAATAACTGCACGTAATATTAGCAAACTCCTACAGCAGCCGAGCCTATCATGAACAGCAACAATCTTCTGTTCCCATCGTGTTTTATTCCACCCACTCATGTACTCTGCAGAAACAGTTACTTTTGCTCATTTTTGTGTTTAGTTCTTCTTGTGGTTGTCGTTATATCTCTAAATCATATTCATATATCACGTTATTTACTGACTTCCTGCTAGATAAATGGTGATGTTGCTCACTTATTGCCTCTCACCTCCTTCCTTCATTCTCTAGATGATTGAGGGTTATATTCATCGATTTGTATTGATTATTCTTCAGTCTTTGACTCACACTGACCTCTGCGTTAGTTCCATCAACTGAATAGAGTGGCTTATAAGCTGACTCCACTGTAAATTGAGAATATTGTCCTAATGCATTTTTCCTCCTCATTATGCCCCAGCTTTTGCCAGCTGTCAGCATGTCCTGTAATTGTAATTAAATCTCCTGTGCTTTGTCCATGTGCTGTTTTGTTTTCATAACAATTTTATTAAGATAGAATGTACAGACCATGCAGTTCAATTCCTTAAGTATCTCTGGTTTTGGTATATTTTTGTTGTGTAAACTTCATCATACTGACCCGGTTTTTTGTCTCCACATTTGGCTATTATGGACATCCTGTCAGTGGAATCTCATAGTACATGGTTTTTTTGTGACTATCTTTCACTGAGCAGAATGTCTTCAAGGGTCATCCATGTTGTAGCATTTGTCAGTACTTCATTCCTTTTTATTGCCAAATAATATTCCAGTGTATTGATATACCACATTATATTTATCCATTCATCAGATGAATGACGTTTCGATTGTTTCCATCATTTAGCTGTTGCACCATTGCTATTTGGCTGCTATGAATATATGCTTGAATGCTTGTTTTAAGTTCTTTTTGGTGAATAACTAAGAGTAGAATTCCTAGGCCATATGGTACTTCTGTGTTTAACCTTCTGAGGGTTTTCCAAAGTGGTTGCACCATTTTACCTTCCCAACTGCAGTGTCTTGCAGATTCCAATTTTCCCACAACCTTGTTACATTTGTTATTATCCATCTTTTTGATGATAGCCACTCTGGGTGAAAGGTGGTATCTCCTTGTGGTTTTGATTTGTAATTCCCTGATAAATAACGATGTTGAATGTCTTTTCACATACTCATTGGCTAAATGAATATTTTCTTTTAAAGATTTATTTATTTATGCATACAAGAGCTGGGGTGTAGGCTAGAGGTGTGTGGAGGGGAGTGGAGAGGATTCACTAGAGACAGAGTGGGGAGCAGAACTTGCGGACTGACTGAAATACACTGCTGATGGGAGCAGTGGGTGAGACAGGAGAGGTCTGCTGAGCCATGTGGGTTAACTCCCTGGCCGGAGATCGAACTTGTGCTGCAGTGGCTACCAATAGCTTGATAGTCCTGAGACTTAACCCCTTGTGCCACCAGGGAGGCCCCTAAATGAATATTTTCTTTGGAGAAATATGCATTCAGATCCTTTGCCTATTTCAAATTGTTTTTGTTCTTGGTCTCTATTAAATTGTAAGAGTTCTTTATCTATTCTTGATATAAGTTCCTTATCAGATACATGATTAGCAAACATCTCCATTCTGGGGTTGTTACTTCACTTTCCTGTTGTTATCCTTTGCATATTGTTTGCTTTTTTAGAAGCTGACAGTCCTGAAGTCATGGAAGAATGTTTGCTTAGTTATGACTCTGTCAATATCTTTCATTCCATAGTTTGGTGACATACTACTTGTACATTTTCTTTTCCATCATTCTATCTGCCTGCATTACCTAATTAAGTTACAGATTGGGAAAAGGAGCCCTGGATATACTTTATTTTAAACCTCTGATTTCACATGAAAAAAACAAACCCCAATAATTCATGGACTTACAAAACTATATGAATGACTCAGTTACCTTGTTTATCAAAGCTGTATGAAGGAAATATTTGCAAGGTAATTGAAAGTGAGCTATCTTTGGATTACATTTCTGCTGGGTAATATTTTTTTGTTTCAGGACAAGGTTCTTAACTGGGGGCAGTATTGCTCACCAGGGGACATTTGACATTGGAGATATTTTTGGTTGTCAACGTGGGTAGAGATACTGGCATCTGGGTGATTGAAAGCAGGGACCCCCTCACATCCTACGTTGCAAAGGACAGTCTACCAGAGCAAAGAAACATCTGGTCCATGGGAAGGTAAGGCTGAGAAACTGCTTTCAAAAGTACCAAGTACTTTTATTTATTTTATTATTATTATTATTTTTTAAAGATTTATTTATTTATGCATACAAGCTGGGGTGTAGACCAGAGGTGTGAGGTGGTAAGAGGATTCACCAGAGACAGAGTGGGGAGCAGAACAGGCAGACTGACTGAAGTACACTGCTGAGGGGTGCGAGACAGGAGAGGTCTGCTGCGCCATGTGGGAATCTCCCTGGCTGGGTATCGAACTAGTGCTGCAGTGGCTCTGGATAGCTTCATAGTGCTGCACTTAACGCGTTGCACCACCAGGGAGGCCCCCAAGTACTTTTAGAGATCCTATATTAACATTTTTTACTTAGCAAAGGATTTTATGTTTTGTAGCTATTTGGAAGTGAGCTCCCTTGAGGGATCAGATTATTTTGGTTATTTAGAATATTATGGCTATTATTTTAGCCAAGGTTAAATTAATAAAGCAGCTTTCTTTTTAAAATAGAAAGCAAAAAATTTAGACAATAATGTCATTTTAGGCTTAATGACTGCAGGAGATTGCTTTAACAGTGTCGTGAAAGGCACATCTGTAGTTCTTAAATTTACTGTTGTTAATGTTATGGGAGGAAAAAATATTTGCAGGATGATCATTATAATGTCAGTCCTCTTAAGCAATTTATTGAGCACCGAAAACATTTTCAGAAAAAATATTCCAAGTGCAGTGTAAGATCTCCTGTGACATTTGAGAAAAATTTTGTGAATGTTAGAATAATTATCTCATCTTGAAATCTCTGTGATTAGAAATTACCATTTCAGTTGTACAATTATATCGATTGAACTTTAACATCTCATTATAATTAAAAATATGAAAACCTCATAACTGTGGTCTTCACTTAAATAAACAGTGTAACAATCTAATTATTTTAAAATAGATTTAAAAATTGTTCACCCTGTGATACCCTCCCCCCATTAATTGCTTTAATTTGGGGATTGAATCTGCTCCAACTTTGGTCCCAGGAACCTCACCCCTGCTATCAGGCCCCTCACATTACTCTAAAGAAAAAGGTGTGTGGGAGCCCTTTGCATGATTTCAACTGACTTCAACTAAGAACCCCCAAATGACCTTCACTTTTTTTTATGGAAATGGAGTGAAAATCAGGTGGACTTTATTTTTAGAAGTTGCCCGTTAGAATTAGAAGGCTGGAGACTTCTTGCTGGAGATTTCAGAGATCCAAGTTCACTGCCGGTTCTTCAAACTTGGACTAGTTCGTGAGGCATGTTACCCTGAGAAGGGCTGACATTTTTCCTGATGGGCAGCTCTGAATTTTAATGGCAGTAATTTATGGCTTAGCCTGTGATGCATCAGTCCTGAACCCCGTCCAAGTCAGGAAAATTTAGGGGCCTCCCAGCGACTAGCAACCAGCAATCTTGAGTAGCCAGACTTTATCACCCACATACAACCTGCTCCTCTGACATTCTGGGGTCCAGTCTGTACCCCGAAACTGAGATCTTCTGGGGTTGGTTCTAAGGGTGTAAAGCACAGTGTTGGTGGCTGTTTTATGGTTGCTAGAAAACCTGAATTTACAGTAAAAAAAATAGGAGTCTCTCAAGGAAATAGCAAGGTATAGTTTTTCTGGCTTGGAAAAGGTGTGTGCAGTTTTGAAATGGAGAACTTAATTAGAACATGAGTCAAGTTTAATTGTTTAATACCCTGTGAATTGCACATGATGTTATGAGATGCATGTCTTTGAATTTTCTCCTTTGATTTGAATAAAGTCTCTGACGTCTAAGAGTGTTTACATGGTTCATGGTCTTTGATTATCTGTCTCCATTTTTCTTAGGCTTTCTGTGGGTTTTTTTCCCCTCCATTTTTTGGACTGTCTGGGTAAGTCTTCCCAGATATCTCACCTTCAGTCTTTTTTCTTTGATTATAAAGTATTTCTCTATAGTTAGTAAACATAGCCAAAACATCAACAATACTTATCTTTCAGTGTTGAGATTAAGTGCTGATTTTTACTTTCTTCTGTGTAAGTTTCTGTAACTTTGAAGCATTTTACAATGAGAAGGGATTACTTTTATAATTAAAAAAAATTGCCTGATTACTATGCATCTTTGGATAGGTGGTCATTAATGAAAACTTAAGTCTCCCAAGTCATATCTTTTTTGCTTTGTTTTGTAATCCACTTACTGAAGGGGGAGGATTAATAGCAAAGTGCTCTTCTCAACACTAAGGGCCATGGGGAGACCAAAGAATATGTGGATTCTGGCAGGAGAGAGCAAAGATGACAAACCCAGGGGCAGCTGAGAAGCCCAGTGATTAGACATCAATGGAGAGATTAGCCTTATTGTTGGTGGGTCCTTTCAGGCAAGGATTGAGGATTGAACCTAGACCCTTAGTCATAAGAAACTGTTGACCTTGTGGGCTTGATGGTGACCTTCTCTTAATGCCCCTCTCTCTTTGGACAGTGGTGTTGGATCTTCTGTTCTAATCATGCCTTGACCTCAGTTTTCCTCTAGCATCGCCTCTTCGTTGACAGACTACCCATCCTCTCTGAGGCCCTAAAGCATTAATGATTTTCATGCCAAGCCTAACTCACGCTGGTAACAAACTCAAGTTTGTTAGGGTTGCTGTGAAAGGTGCCTGCAGCTGCGTGGCCTAGGACAGTAGGGATATGTTCTCTCGTATCTGGAAACTGAAAGTCCACAGCCAAAGTGTTGGCAGAGCCAGGCTTGCTGAGGCTCTAGAAAAGTTGTTTTTTTTTTTTTTTTTAAGATTTATTGATGCATACAAGAACTGGGGTGTAGCCCTTGTTTCTCCTCTTCCAACTTCTGCTGACCTTAGGGGTTCCTGGGCCACCTCCTCCACCTTGCTGTCTTCTCTCTGTGTGTTTCTGAATGTCCTCCTTTCTTTTACAAAGACATCGGCTGTTGGCTGTCGGGACCCCTCATCCCGTATGGCTTCTTGTTAACTTGATTACATCGGCCCAGACCCAATTTACAACTGAGGCTGTAGTCATAGGTAGTAGAGGTTAGGACTTAAACATATCCTTTTGGGGAGACACCATGCAGCCACACGAGCGTGCAAGCACTTCTCTGGCCTCCCTGTTCAGACCAGGCAAGGCCGAGCAGTGCGGCTGCGTGCCTGCCGCTCTGAGACGTGATTTTCCTGAAGCTCAGCTCTGACTAGCGGCTGCTGCTGCAGAAGCTCTGACCCGGGGGTCCCAGCTCTGTGCCCCATTGCGTCTTCTGGGGCTCCTTTCTCCAACAGTTTGAGCCAGTGAGGACATCAGAGCCCCCTTGGCTCTGGGTAGACCCTGTTCTCTTGTCTGTTTATTTTGCTTACCCTGTCTGTAGAGCTGGAATATTCCTATTTTTGCTTTCAAAATCCTCCTTTCCCGACAGGTTTGCAACCACATGTGTGCAGTTCCTGATGTCCTGAAGCCCCAGCGCTCCCAGCCGCCTTGCCAGAGTGTCCCTCTGTATCTGCGGAGCTCTTTCCCTACCGCACACTCCCCAGGGGCTCACTCAGGGAAACTCGGGCGTGATCTCTGGGTAAACCTGCTCCCAGGGCACAACCTCAGTCATCTCCAAGATGGACTCCGGAGGGCGGCAGCCTTAAGGGCAGGCCACCAAGGAGAGAAAGGCCGCACTTGGGAGGTGCCAGAGCCAGGCAGCTGCCCTGGACCCCAGGGAGGACAGCGCTCCTCGGGCTGGTGGGCAGTCTGCAGCCAGGGCAGATGGGATGCCGCAGCCAGAGCTGCCGTATGCGGCTTGTGCTCTGGCCGGGAGCGGGCCCGTTCAGGCTGCTGTAGTGAAACAGCGTCAGCTGGAGGCTCAAGACCAGGAGGCCTGCTTGGTGAGCTCTCTTCCTGGGTGTGTCCTCATAGGGCCTTTCCTTGGTGTGTGTGTGAGCACGTGTACACACACACACACACACACACTCCTTGACCCTTGCCCTCTTTTTAGAAGGGCATTCCATCCATGGTGGGGGGGTCCACACTCATTACCTCATCTAAACTAATTACCTCCCAAAGACCCAACCTCCAGAGACCATCCCACTGGCAATTAGGGCTGCAGCGTGTTCATTTGGGGGGCACACAGCCCTTGCAGTGAGCAAGCAGCCGGCTTTGGAACCCGCAGATAAACTGAAACCAGAAACAGCGAAATTCTGGAGCACTGCCTCCACGTGCTGTGGATTCCCAGGCGAGCTCTCCCGCCTGGCGTTGCTCAGGGTCCTGGGCCTTGGGCTGAGCAGCCCAGGACCGAGGCTGCAGAAGGCTGCGGGAGAATTTGTTCTGGATACTGAAGATCTGTGGGTAGAAAATAACTGACGCTCCTGAAGGTGGCCCCGAGGGGTGGAGGCAGGTAGAAATCCAGAGGTGCTGAGTTTTGTGGTCTCAGGAGACCTCATCTTGGCTGGGAGGTACAAGCAGGAATGAGGCAGAATGGTGAGGGGGTTTCCTGGAGGCGGGGGCCTTAGAGGGCGGTGTAAGGTTGGTACCAGATTGAAGACAGAGCCTCCATGCACGGGACCATGGAGGGTGGGGTGGAGGTGACTGGGTCTAGGGAAGGGAACAGGTTGCTGATTGAGATCCGATGAGGCTTTAGACTTTGGCTTTGGCATCCCCAGGCTATTTTGCTGGGCAGGGGTGGCAGGGACAGCTGGGCAAAAACGTGACTCCCCAAGGGGGCTTTGCTGCAAAGGGACCAGCTTCTTCTTTAAATGCATTTTTACTTTCTGCAGGATTATTGAAAGAACAATCAAGTCCGTTTGGAAAGAGACATTCTGCAGTCCTATTCCAGGAACACATTGGTTGTTTTTAGGTCTTATCTGCATTTTCTATGCGCCTTATACATGTTTGTAACTCTTGTGCAGATACAACTTTGGATTTTGTTTCTTTTTCATGCAACATGTTTCATCCATATATATAAAGTAACTGGGTTCTTCCCTCACTGGTGGTTTATGATGGTGGCACATAACCATTCTCCTGTCATTGCTTATTTATGTTGGGTACTTTTTAAAAATGATTATTTTAAGATTCTTTTGAAGCTCTTGATGTACAATTGCTTTGATGAAGACTGTGTTCAGATTGCTTTTGTTTTATTTCTCCCCCTTCCCTTGTTAATAACTGAGGTATGAGTCACTTATCCCAAAACAAGTTTGCTCACCATTACCGTAACCTAATTCCTGAACATTTTCATTACCCTTGAGAAACTACCAACATGAGCATTAACATCGTACCATTGAACGTAGTGGATTCATCGGTGACGTGTGTCCCTTTCCTGTTATACGTTGCGGCTTTGCTCCCCAGCCCCCCTGGCTTTGTTGGAAGGCTTCAAAATTTCCAATTTAGTCTCTATTTGCAGTAGGTCTAGACATAGTTTCTATTTCTTTGTGTACCTTTTGCTTTTGTTTTCCCTTTTCTAAACTTTTTCTCTAGATTAATTTCCAGGATGGAGTATCTGTATTAAACATGACATTTAAAAAATGGATGTTGATTTGAGTTGCCAAACTGTCTTCAGAGCTCTTGGTCAGTCCACATATGTGAGTCTGTCTGCACTCACCCATCGTTCAGCAACGATGACTAAGACTTAGTCTTAGTCAATTTCATTTTGTTATTCTTACTCAAATTTTCCTCTCTTTGCTTTGCAGATAGACTGAACTTTTGGTGTTGTTACTATAAGCAGTGTCTCAAACTTTTAGAAAATACTGTCTTTGGCTTATCTTTTAAACCCTTAACATATTTTGGTACAAGGCAAATGAAATAAACCAGGAACAACTTTGGATTCTTCAGTGGAGACAATGAGATGAAGTCCATTGTTTCTGAGGGCTGCCTTCCAAGGTCCTATGTCTTTGATTTAATGAACTGACGGTTTAAAAGGGCACAGGATATAACATGAAGAGTTCTGGTACACAGGTTGGTGAGATTATTGTAGGTGGCCCATTGTCTTTATTTGTGTGTGTATGTGTGAGTGTGTGTGTGTGTGTGTGTGTGTGTGTGTGTGTGTGTATGTGTCTTGTTATTAGACTTCCTTTTTAGAGCACTTTCAGGTCCACGGGCACGTTGCGTGGCAGGTGCATAGATTCCCCATAAACCTTCTTGTTCCCACATCTGTGTCACCTTCCTCACTACAAACAGCCTGCACCAGAGAGTGGAATATTTGTTAGGCCTGACATGTCATTATCACACAGAGTCATAGTTTACATCAGGGTCACTCTTGCTGTTGCACGGTCTGTGGGTTTGGACAAAGGTGTAATGATGTATGTTCTCATGACAGAGTCATATATTAGGATATATCACTGCCCTAAAAATCTAGGCTCTGCTAGATCCTCCTGTTTGCCCCTGTCCCTCTGGCACCATTTTACCATCTGCATAGTTTGCCTTTTCCAGAATGTCATGTAGTTGGACCTGCGGCTGGTTCTAAAAACATTTCTCTGGACCCTCCCCCTGCCCTGCCCTGCCCCTTCTGCTGTGATTGGTCTAGATGGAGATTTTAGGATGGGTGAGACCCTCCTCTTCTTTTAGGAATCCTTTCAATGGCACCTGTGTCACCTGAGGTGGTGGAGCTGAGGGAGGAGTGGAGTCAGATCAGCCAAGGCACTGTCCTGTCTGAGGTGGGTCCTTCTTGGTCCCTTGTGGGGTGGCCATGCCCACTTGAGGCTGCAGGGGGACATGGATGCTTGTGAGCTCACACCAAAAAGAGGAATGAAGTCGGTCTGAAGAGGCTGAGTGAGCAAGTGCGTGAGCAAGTGACTTGTTAGAAAGTTGTTCCCTGCCGGGATGGAGGCCTTCCTCCCTGAAACACCTTTTCCCCGCTGCCCGCTGCCCCTTTCCCCATAACCCTTTGCGGTTGGCTGGCATGCCTTCCCCCTCTGATTCCAGTAACTCAAACAAAACACCTCACCCCCTCTGTCCCTCATGATACACGAGTAGCTGAGCTCTGTGAACCCTAATCCGGCACGAACTGTGGGCTGACGTGTGTCCCTTTCCCTGTTAAACGTTGCGGCTTTGATCCCCAGCCCCTCAGAATGTGGCAGTCCTTGGAGACGGGCCTTCAGAGAGCGGAGTATGTTACAGTGGCTCAGTGTGCAGGTGCTGATCTCATATGACTGGTGTCCTCAGAAGAGGGGGCATTCGCGCACCCATACAGGCATCAGGGTGTTCTCGCACAGAGACACCAGGTGAGCATAGGTGAGGACTATGTGCCCGCCAGGGAGCGAATCCTCAGGAGAAGCCAGCCTGCGGGCACCTTGATCTTGGACTTCAGCCTCCAGACTGTGAGGAATAAATTGCTGTTTCAGCTGCCCCGTCTGTGATGCCTTATCATGGCGGCCCTGGGTCTGCTACAGGGAGATGATTCTATGCAGCCCCCAACCTCCTGCCTTTTACTTCAATTATCAGTGTTATTATGGCCTCTTCTACCCTTTTTTTGCTGAATAATTTTGGAGAATTAGTGAGACGTGCAGTCAAATGCTATCTTCATTTTACACTTTCTCTGGGCAAAACAAGAGGAGTCATATTTCTACAAATGAGCACTGAGTGGCTTCACCCACGGTGCTTCCTCCTTGCCGGTCCCTGTTTCCTTTGACCGTCCGTCCCTCTGTGCTGGGCATTTTCTCCACCTTTCATGCTATCATTAAAACAAATGCTGCCAGGGTGGGCACCGCTAGCCCATTTCACAGAGGAGAAGGTTGGGCAAACCGTGTAGATGATATGAGCCATGCGCCCCCTACCCAAGTCCATGCCCGTCAGCTGATGATGGCACCCGGTGGTTGTGGGAGCTGGGGTTCCCTGCTTCCCAATATTCTGCCTCAGTCCAGGCCACTCCCTCCCCAACCCCTCGTTTGTGTCCCTGTGCTGGGCCGTGTTCCCCCATGGCCCTGGCCTGCCGCGTAGGCTGTTCATGGTAGAATAACCGGCCTGTTCTCTCTTCTCCTCCGTGTCCTGCAATCCAACAGCTCAGAGCCGTCCGTGGAAGGCATTTGAGTTAGGCGAGAGCATTTAAGAATGGAAGAAATTTCCTGTTGAGACATTTTATATATGTGGTGTGTGTGTTCTCGGAGGCCGGTGAAGGTTTAAGTGTGTGTGAGGTGAAGCAGTGCAGACTCCGGAAGTCTGGGGACCACTTAGCCGGTAACCCCAACTCTCATACCAGCTGTCCAGCTCCGAGAGGCCACTGATGGGGCCTCTGACTGTTCTGACACCTGTTTCAATCTGGTGTTTCTGTGACGGGAGGCGAGGTAGGTGGCTCGCCTGAAGGCCGCAACCTGAAGGCGGCCCCTCCTCCCGCCACCTCTTGTGGAAAATCCATTTTTGGTGTTTGGTTTCAGTGTGAAAAAGCATAAAAATATTTTCAGGGTTTGCCCCTCTTCCCCTGCGTGCAGCTAGAATTTCAGCCTCTGTCAAGGGGCCCAGGTTGCTTTTGAACAAAGGCAGCACTAACAAAACATTACTGTGTGCACATTTCTTTTGGAGAAAAAAGAGATCTTTTTAGGTACGTTATGTGGACTGTGTTCCCAGCCCTAAACTTGGCTGGTGACAGCATCCTGTGTCATCTTCATCTCCCCTGGAATTGTGGACACGATCAGGAGGAGTCTGTGCTGTAAACAGGCAACGTCATCCCCACTTTTGCATATTGGAAGCTGTTGACCAACATTTAGGTCTACTTTGCTTATTTAACAAAAAAATCTATTTTTTAACAACAAATTTGACATTGAAATACAATGTGCATCAGGAATGTATGTGTGACCCTAAGCTAGTGCACAACTGGGTGAATTCTCACCAGCACACCCCCAGAACTTGTCGACACCCCAGGAACCTTCCAGTGTCCGGTCCTGTCAGCACCCCCTCAGCGCCACCTCAGTCCTGCTTTCTAACACTCTAGATTGATTTTTGTGCTTGATAATAATGGATTTTTTTTTTTGACGGATTCCTTTCCAAAACCTTGGAGACATTTGTCCCCTAAGAAACATGTGATTAATTTGCAAATTTGATGCCTCGTTCTGGATACGTTTTTTTCCCTCACTTGTAAGGGTATGGTTTTTACTGACAGATAGTTGGCGGAATATTAAAGATGACAATTTAATTATCACTGGATATGTCTGGAGATTTTTTTCATTTTCTTTCTTTTCTCTTCTCCCCAACATCCCTGTCTCCCTGCCCCTGACCTTCCCCCTCCCTCTTTGCCTCAGAGCCCTCAGACTGGTTACTGTCCAGTTGTCTTAGAAAGTGTTTTACGTTGTTGAGTTGTTTGCTTTATAGATGTGATGAAATCATTTTTCCTCCACAAGTTGACCTTTACTTGATGTCAAGACCAGAACTCTGTGGTAACGTCTGCATGCTGTTGTCCTGTCTCCCTGCTCTCCACCCCTCTTGCTCTCTGCTCAGGCTACTGCTTCCTTGCCTTTTTTTTTTTTTAAGATTTATTTATAATACAAGAACTGGGGTGTAGGCCAGAGGTGTGGGGTGGTGAGAGGATTCACCAGAGACAGAGTGGGGAGAAGAACAGGCAGATCTACTGAAGCACACTGCTGAGGGGAGCAGCAAGGAGACAGGAGAGGTCTGCTGCGCCATGTGGTAAGCTCCCTGGCTGGGGATCGAACTTGTGCTGCAGTGCTGCAGATAGCTTTGTAAGTTGAGACTGAACCTGTTGCGCCACCAGGGAGGCCCCCTGCTTTCTTGCTTTTTTACAAGTCTCTGCAGCATTGCTGTGCAGATATGCAGGTGTGCATTCTAAGTCTGGCACTTTTCTCTCTCAAAAGATAGTGTTCCTCTTCCCTCAGTGTCCCCACATCAGCCCCACTCTTCCTACTCAGGCCCCATGCAGGGGGTTGGGTAGTGTCCACCCCAAACTCACATCCATGGGGACCTCAGAATGTGGCCTTTTGGGAACAACCAGGGTCTCTGCAGATGTCATTTGTTGAGTTCCCAGCGGAGTAAGTCACCTCGATCCATGATTCAGACTGGGGGACACAGACTCAGTGGCAGGAGGCTGTGATGATGGAGGCTGAACTTGACTTGGCGTCCTGGGAGCCGCAGAAGCTGGAATTGACAAGGTGCATCTTCCCTAGTGCCTATGGAAGCACTGCCCTCTGGAACGTCTTTCTTCCAGAAACGATACAGTAAGTCCCCATTGTCTAAGCCACCCAGCTTGTGCTTTATTATGGCTGCTCTGGGAAACAAACCTGCTTCCCTTGCCTGCGCTCCTGAGCCTACATC
Organism: Scalopus aquaticus; assembly: GCA_004024925.1. NCBI lineage: Eukaryota > Metazoa > Chordata > Mammalia > Eulipotyphla > Talpidae > Scalopus > Scalopus aquaticus. The sequence goes on from PVIJ01001696.1 coordinate 82,043, forward strand.
ACCTCCTCCTCCCCCCACTGCAGTTTTCCCCTCCACTGTCTCTCCCCCGGGGAGGTCAGCTGTCCCTCTAAACTGTGTCTGGTCATTTCCCTCCTGGCTTAGGAGACCCCAGAGTGTCCCTTCTGCTTCTTGGCTGAAGTCTAAGCTTCTTGGTCTGGTTAGGTCTCCTGCCCCACCCCTCCCACCTCACCCCAGCCTTGCCTCCAAGTGGACACAGATTGGAGCAGCCAGTGGGCCGGCTGTGTTTGGGTGGATGAGAATGACTGACTTGGGGACTGCTCAAGGCACTTGTGTCTGCCGTGGCCTCTCCACCTCCTTAGTTCAAAGCTCGCATTTATTTACTTATTTTAAAGATTTATTTATTTATGCATACAGGCTGGGGTGTAGGCCAGAGGTGTGGAGTGAGAGGATTCACCAGAGACAGAGTGGGGAGCAGAACAGGCGGATCTACTGAAATTCACTGCTGAGGGGAGCAGCGGGGAGACAGGAGAGGTCTGCTGCGCCATGTGGGAAGCTCCCTGGATGGGGATCGAACTCCTGCTGTAGTGGCTGCTGATGGCTTCCTAGTGCTGAGACTTGATCCATTGGTTCTCACATTTAAATCACATCCCTGAACTCCAAGCTGGTCCAGGTTGCAAACATTGTTCACACATTCACAGTCACAACCTATGCCTGAGTGTGTGGGCACAGGGGCGAAGTAGGTGAGGGTAGGAGCCTCGAGGTGAACTGCCTGGTTCTTCCTGTCTGACTAACAGAATGACCTTGAAGAATGTGTTCTTTCCCTGCTCTGTCCTCAGTTTTCTGATCTGGCAGATGGGATAATGATAGTGCCTACCTGATAGGGCTGTGTGGGAAGTCAAAGGAGTTAGTTCCCGCTCCCTGTGGGCCCGGCACCTGCTGAGAACCCAGGAAGCGTGGTCCAGCTGCTTCTCCTTGGAGTTCGGTCTTGCTTACTTTTTAAGGCTCCATCTGAAAGGTACCTTGATCTCTAGAAAGCCTTCTGGGACCATCTCCGCTAACACCAACACCACTGTCTTCTGTTAATCCATTTGTGTGTCTCTGTATTGAAACTGAAATTCTGAGCCAGATCTTGACCACTCCTGGCATGGGAGCTGGCACCCAGGAGGTGCTGGCAGTTTGGTGGTGGCTGGAGAAGAAGCCACGGACTGAGAGAGGCTTCCCAGGCAGGGCTGGACCACAAACTCTCATGACAGCTGAGAATACTTGTGGGACACACCCCGGGGAGCTGTGCAGAATGGCTGTGGGGAGAAGGGGCAGTGGAGCGGAGAAAGAGACCAGGTTGGGGAGCCAGCCTCTGGGAGACCTCACAGTTTAATGGGTGTGTTGCTGTTCGAAACGCCCACAGGACTGATGGGCCCAAGAACTTTAGGAAGGTCAAGTTCACCCCTCACTTCTCAGAGGCTTAAATAGTCATCTTTCCATGAGGCTCCAAAAGCTTGGTGTACAGACCTTTCTTGAATGATAACCAGAGCTGATTTAAGCAGGTTTTCCTTATAAGGTGGTGTGAGGAGAAACAGGGTTGACAATGAGGCAACTGGGCAATGAGGACCCTGAGAAAAAGCCCTGCAGATACGCCCGCGGTCATTGCTCTTTTAAGGTTCATGGATGGGCAGGCAGTAGTCACGATTCTTTTTTAAATTTTTTTTTAAGATTCATTTTATTTATTTATGCATACAGGAACTGGGGTGGCCAGAGGTGTGGGGGGTGAGAGGATTCACCAGAGACAGAGTGGGGAGCAGAAGAGGCAGATCTACTGAAATCCACTGCTGAGGGGAGCAGCGGGTGAGGCAGGAGAGGTCTGCCGCTCCATGTGGGAAGCTCCCTGGCTGGGATCGAAACTTGTGCCTCAGTGGCTGTCTATAGCTTGATAGCGCTGAGACTTAACTCCTGCGCCACCAGGGGGGCCCCAGTTATGATTCTTAAGAGTGGGTTTTGGGTTCTTTGGTTTCCCTGGAACTTGGAACAGGACAGGATGTGAACTTGGGGCTTGTTTGCTGCAGATACAGAGTCCCGCCACCTCGCGCAGACACTGAGATTTCATGACTTTTCCCTAAGGCCTGGGGAGTCGCAAAAGAAAGTCCCCTGGCCAGCCAGCTGGGGTCGATGTTAATTGTGAGCCTGGACACGTTGTATTCCATTGCCTGAGTGGTTTCTTGCATGTAGCAGGTACTCAAGAAGTACTTTTGTGTTTTCCATCATTGCGAGTGTGTTGGGATTTGGGATCTGAAACTCAGGACCCTGGAGAGATTCTCCTGATTCCTTCCAGACAGCTCTTTTCCCCAGGCCAAAGGGCATGTTTGTTCGAGGATCTGCTAAAAGGCAAGCTCAGCACATCCTGTCATTGAGCATTTGAGGGGCCCGGAAGTTCTTTGTTTAGTTTCTTTTCCTCCTGGCCACGCATCACACATTGGCCATCTATGGCTGTTCACTGGGTGGCCACTAGCCCCCCGTGGTTTCTGAGCCCTTGCATCACACATTGGCCATCTATGGCTGTTCACTGGGTGGCCACTAGCCCCCCGTGGTTTCTGAGCCCTTGCTCTGTGGCACATCTGAATTAGCACAGGCCAGTGTAAATTACATCCTGATTTCAGGGACTTAATAAGAGAGGACCGTAAGATCTCTCAGGACAATTTCTTATATTGCTGATATGTTGAAGTATTTGTGAAATACCAGTGTGAGCGAAATAGGTTATTGAATTGAATTTAACCGCTGTCCTTTTTTAAATGTAGCTACTAGAACATTTAAAATTATGCTTTCATTGGCTAGCCCTGGCCTAAAGAATGGCTCTTCTTCATCTTCCTGGGATAACGTGTTCGAGTGGATGAATTAAGTGGATGAATTATCTCTTATTTTAGGAATCTTGTATTTCTGATGTCCCCCCCCCCCCAATTTAAAATATCATGTTGAAGTCAGGCTGTGCAGAGAACAAGCAGAAAGGCAAACAACTTCCCCAAAATGCCTTTTCATTACTAGTTCACTGGAAAGACAGAGCAATTTTCTCTGCAGAAAAATTAATTTACGCAAAAGTAGATGATTAGGTAGACACAAAATCAGCACCGATTATGAATAATAATAGCACTGCATATTTAATTGCTGACACCCCTCTAAAAGCTTTAGAATAAAGGAGCAAGGGTAGTCATAAAACCCTTAAAATAGTTGTGGAAAAATTAACCCAGAGCGTAAAGGCAGTGGCACAGCAGAGGAGGGGAGGCGGGTCCTGTCAAGGTGAAGTTTGTGTGTGGGGCTGTCGTTTCTGTCACACGGCCGCTTGGGGTGGGCATCTGAGACCGTACCTGGCCCCATTGCTCTGGGGGAGGTTTCTATGTTATCTCCGCTCCTGCTCTGTAACTGGAATGATTCTTCACTCTGGGCTCTGCAGAAGAACGAACTGTGTGGCTGTTCGCATTACTTGCCGTTGGTTTCTAATTTATTTCCCCCCATGGATCCAACATCTTTGCATTGAGAGACCTGGGTTTTTATTTTTTAAAGATTTATTTACTTATGCATACAAGAATAGGGTGTAGGCCAGAGGTGTGGGGTGGTGAGAGGATTCACCAGAGACAGAGTGGGAAGCAGGACAGGTGGATCTACTGAAATACACTGCTAAGGGGAGCAGTGGGGAGACAGGAGAGGTCTGCTGTGCCATGGGGGAAGCTTCCTGGCCGGGTATTGAACTCGTGCTGCAGTGGCTCCTGATAGCTTCGTAGTGCTGCAACTTAACCCGTTGTGCCACCAGGGAGACCCTGGCTTTGTTTTTTTTAACTCTTATATTATTGAACCTGAAATGGGTGTTCAGTTTGTGTCCGTTAATTGATATAGTTGTTGACTGATTTAAAAGATCATTCTTTTCTTCTCTCCTGCTCCCTTTCTTCCTTCTCCACCTGGGTCCCCCTTTCCCATTTTATTGTCCCCCTACATTTCATCCTCTTTTTTTTTTTTCTTGAAAAGTAGCATCACGGCCTCCCTGATGGTGCGGTGGGTAAGCGCTGCGCTGTGGAGCTGTTGGCAGCAGTGATGCGAGTTCTACACCCGGCCAGGGAGATTCCCACATGGCGCGGCAGACCTCTCCTGCCTCACCCGCTGCTCCCCTCAGCAGTATACTTCCGTCTATCTACCTGTTCTGCTCCCCACTCTGTCTCTGGTGAACCTTCTCACTGCCCCACACCTCTGGCCTGTACCCCAGCTTGTATGCATAAATAAATAGATCTTTAAAAAAAAGTAGCATCACTTGGAGAAGTTCTGAAAAATGTTCAGCTGCCCTCTCTGTATCCTTTCTTTTCCCGATAAAGCCTCCTCTTCCTGCAATGTTTTTTTTGGCTACCTCTGTCTTTCCTTCACATCTCCTCTCTGAAGCAGCACCATGTGGTGCCCAGTAGCTGGCTCCCAGCTCAGACTTGCCTTGGACCAGGGCCAGACCCAGGGTCAGAGCTGGGCAGACGTGATTGCACCGGGAAGCTGATTGGACAGAGATCGGGGTAGTAACCCGTGGGCTCCATGGAGGTCTGGTTTTACTTAAGATATTCCAGACACTGAAGGGGGAGTAAATAGCCTGCTAATTAAATCTGTAGGTGGCAGTCAATTTGGAGGTGTTGCAAAGCCCTCTGCATTTAGAGGACGTTGGGAAAACATTAAGAGCTGTAGAAAGGTGAGGCCAAGCTTGGGGAGATGAGCGGCTGCCTGGAAAAGTACCAGCCACCATCTGGAGAGAAATTAACCACAGGGGCATGCTCTGCGGGGCGTAAGTCAGTGGCGCTGGGGTTGACTTGGAGCCAGCACTGTTTAGTCCTATTTCTTGTTCTTGATCGTTAGTAAGAATCATTTATTTGTTTAACCCCTAAGTTTATTACTCAGGAATAAAGCCAGTTCTCCTGTTTATAAGGCTCGGCCTTAGAGGTGGACAGAAAGGAGTGTGTTCCTTCCAGATGACTTGTCCATCTGCTTACATGTCCTTGGCTGTAGACCTAGGATAGCCAGGGGTCCAGGATCATCTGGACGTGTGACTGACCAGCTGGTGGGACAGCTGTCTCTCTGTGCGTGGAAAGGTGCCCTGCTTCCTGGTGTGTGTCCACCAGGAGGGCACAGACAGTTGATGCTGGGGCCACGTCGTGGTTTATAGGTACATAATCTCCATTAGCCTCCATGGCCCTGCCTCTTCCTGGAAGAGGAAGCTTCATAATTACAGTTTTATTGGAGTTAGATCCTGGATCATCTTGGGCAATCTGGGCAAGTTGCTTAATTTCTCTGTCTCCATTTGCTCACCAGGAAAATGGTGATGGTAGGGCCAGAGATGTTGTAGGTAGAGAACTTTGCTTGGAACTTCAGCTGGATAAACGTGAGCTCTTCTTGAAATCAATCAGATTCAAAACCTTTTCATCGTGGGTTCAGAGGAGGCACTACCACATGAGGTTGCCCTGGGAGATGGCATTGACTGGAACTGGGAGAAGAATGGTGATATCAGGCCCTACAGGAGCTAACAAAGGAGATAAACACATTTGAGTTTCCTGGTGTGGTTGTTTGAATGCCAGATTATCTTGTTGCCTTAAACATGGAGAGTAAGTGGACATTTCCAGGGGGGTTACAAAAGCAATCATTGGTCTTTGCTAAAGTAAAGATGGCAGCCAACAGATGGGACAGTGTTCACGTTACTTCTCTGGAGGTGATTGAATCAGGCAGAGGGGCCATAGCTCTACTCTCTCTTCAGAGAATGTCCTACATGGTCTCTTGTGGGCATTTTCTTGAGAAGGAAGGGGCTGGAGAGAGGAAAGATGGCTTTGGGAGGTGATGGACTTTGAGTTTATGAGCTCGCCTCTGCAGAGCTGCTTTGCCTTAGCCTGTCCCTCTGCATTTGAAGAGGAATTATTTTGGGGAGATACTAGTTAGGTGACCTAATTTCTTTCTTTTGTTTCTTTCTGGCCTGCACTGGGCAAGTAGCCTGGCCCCACAAGATCTTAAATTCCCTGAAAGGAAATCCATTTGTTGATAGAGAAGATATCTTTAGAGATAAAGAAGAGAATGTTTTGTTTACAGCTTCCTTCTCTACCTGACTCTGGATCTAGTCAAAGTATTACAGAGCTGTTGCCTAGACCACACTCCTCTTTCTCAAATCTTATCCTTGGAACTCAAACCAGATGTAATTGTTTTCTAATTGTTTTATCTGTGTTCCTGTTCTCTCCCAGTCCAAGGGGGAGTAAGTATCCTCTCTGGACAGACTTCATTCATGACTTTCCAACATGACTGAGCTCCATAAAAACCTGGCTAGTGGAATAAAGAGGGATTTAACTTCCATAATGTATCGTCTTCCTAGTTTCTAAAAGGACATCATGAAAAACTATATTTTTATCCTGAGCCGTGTTTGAGACGAGAAGAGACATCTTTACTGGTTGGTCAGTCTCTCCTCTCCCTTCCAGTCCCTGCTCTAATTGCCCCTTGGCTTGTTGAATGATGGCTGGCATGTGGATGCTATGTGCGGGGAGCTGAGAATCACCCCGGTTTGGGGCTTCCTCTCTCAGATCCGTTACACTGTGGTGCGTGTGTCCACGACGGTCTGCCACACTGTTGGCATGAGACATGGAGCTCACACTCGGGTCCTGTTGATTTTGGACATTTCCTGCTGGAGAATTTATTTCAAGGATGATGATGGGCTTTGCCAGGGACTGGACTGCTGGGGGGACGGTTGACCACAGGAGCTTGGAAGGGTGGGGGCTGGGAGGTGGGCAAGGCCAGGAGGGGTTCCAGGATGGGCTTGGACTTGCTGACCTCCAAGATCTCTTCAGCCTAAAGTTTTGGGATTAGAGGCAGGGTATGGGGTGGTGGGTGGTTCTACCCTCCTGCTTCTTCTTTTTGCCAGTATCTCAACACCCGGCTTGGAGGAAGTCTTTCAAATTGGGAGAGTCACTCTGAATTTAGGGCAAAGCGGGGCCTGGCAACAATGTCTGCCTTTTGCCCACTAGATTTGCACTTTCTTTGAATGTCTCATTCATCTTAGTCTTGCTCTTAGTAGGTACTCAATAAGTGTGTGTTCTATAAATAATAAATTGTGTGTAGCTTAAATCGCTTCTACCTGGGGTCCGTAAGACCTTGACTTTTAGAACTTTCCCCAAGGCATTCTAAGTATTGCACAACCTTCCTGTAAAGTTGAGAGGCAGGGAAATGTTTTTTGGTGTTGAACTTTCCCAAAGGTTGGGTTTTGCCCACCCTCCTTGTACCAAACTTGCTTTCTAGAAAATGCCTATGTATTTGCATGAATAACATTCAGTAGGTGTGATGAGTTTCATTCTAAGGTTTGTAAAGAAGTTCAGTTGCTGGGTTAACAAGCTGGAGGTATGAGGCATTTTGGGGTGCTGTATTGGTGTGCAGAGTTCCGAGGCTCCAGCTGTTGCCTGGAGCCAGGGTATGTTAAGTGGATTCTCTGCCAGAGGCAGCTTCTCAGGTTCTAGTCCTGAGTGGGTGACCTGGACATCTTTGGAAGTTTTCAGAACCTTGAAGAAAGATCAAGAAACATGAGGTGCCCCAAAATATGCTGTGATGTGAAGCTAAAGTCATTGGACCCCAAGGTCCTTGGAAGGATTCCCTCTCGCAGACATCAAAGGTTGGTGTGAGAGCTGGGAAGACAAAGGAGAGTTCTGAGACCTTCCCTGTGTTGCTTCCTCTTCGAGCGATCTCAGGTTACCCCTGTCTGCCCTGGGTAGGGCAGAGATTTGGGTCATTCATTTGCCAAAGCACCGTCCACCCACAGAGTCCCTGACCACAGTCAAAATAGGTACATGTAAGCTGGACCAGAAGTTTCCACGATGCATTACTCGTTGGTCAGAGTCAGAGGAGCAGGTGATGGGTGCTTTGATCTCGCTGTTGTGCTGCCCGCTCTCCTCCTTGCACCCTTCCACGTCTCCCCCTCTCCTCCCAGTCTGCTGTTTGCCCCTCATCTTGCAGGACTCTGGTGCTGTGCGGGCAGCGTATCTGCCAGCCAGGCCTGAAAGCACAAGGTGGGAGGCGCTCAGGTGAGGAGGGTGGGCAGACAGGTTCCAAGTTACCAGCTAATGAGGCCAGGCAGACCCAATTCAGAGTTGCCAGGTGACGGGACCAGGTAGCCAGGTCAGAGTTGCCAGGTGATGAGACTCAGCAGATCCCATTCAAAGTGACCAGGTGCTGAGCCCAGGTAGGCCAGGTCAAGGTTACTAAATTGTGAGGCCAGGTAGACCGGGTCAAAGTGATGAGACCAGGTAGAACAGGTAGACCAAAGTTACCAGGTGGTGAGGGCAGGCAGACCAAGGTCATAGCTAGTTGTGTCCACTTGTGTGAGGTAGGTAACATCTCACACCCTCAGTTTCCTCCTCTGGAAGATGGGGGGGTAACAGGAGCCCCTGGTGCAGGGGTTTTCAGCATGGACTCTGGCACCAGACTGCCTGGGTTTGACTCTGGATGTCCCCTTGTGACCCGGAGCCGGTCATAGGACTTGTCCGCAGTGCCCTCTTCTGTAAAGCTGTATGTAAATAGTACCTGTTTCTCCAGGATGCTGGTGGGAGTAAATTGTTCCCGTGTGATGAGAGCGAGATGGACACCAGTGCTGTGTGAGCTTTTCGTTCTGAAGAACTAGCACACGGAGCAGTGCATGGCGAGTGCCAAACACTTGGGTATAACAGAGTGCAGCACACTTTCACTTTGTTTATTCACGTTGGCAGAGAGTAAACGCTGATCATCTGTCCTGATTTCCCTTTAGATCGTTCCTTTTCCTGTGTCCGAGTTCTCAGGACCAAAACTATCACCAGCACATGAGGGGAAATCTTGGTTGCCCGTTGTTTAGCAAGGGGAGAGCGTTGAGTTTTGGAGTCTGACAAAATTGAGTTTGGGGTGCTGGTGCTGGCATTCATGAGCTGTGGAGTTTAGTCCCGAGTCTTAGCTTTTCTTCATCTGTGCAATGGGAGTTATGCCTGGAGGGTTAACCAAATATGTAGCATCATTTGCTTCACTGGAGCAAACAGTTTCGGAGATTCGTACCTGGCCACACAATAGTAGGGTTAGCGGGTAGAATGAGGGTCACCCCAGCGCCCCCAAACTTGCATGTCTAAGACCTTCAGTAGATAAGAACTTTAATGTGGGCCTCCCTAGCGGCACAGCAGGTTAAGTCTCAGCCTATGAAGCTATCCGCAGCTACTGCAGCACAAGTTCAATCCCTGGCCAGGAAGATTCCCACATGGCGCATCAGACCTCTCCTGCCTCGCTCGCTGCCCCCCTCAGCAGTGTACTTCAGTTGATCTGCCTGTTCTGCTCCCAACTCTGTCTCTGGTGAATCCTCTCGCCACCCCCCACCTCTGGCCTACATCCCAGTTCTCGTATGCATAAGTAAGTAAATCTTTAAAAAAAAAAAAAGAACTAATGGAATTAATGGGCACAGAGAAGAGAGAAAGGATAATGGTTTCCAAATGAAACACCCAAAGTTACCCATCCCCTTGTGGGTAAATGCCCAGACAAACAGGGTTGACCTGAAGAAGACCCACTGAGGCCCAAAAGCTCCCCACAAGTCTAAGGTACTTTCTGGTGGTACCCATAGTAAAGGAGCAGAAGGGGCCAGGCAATTTGGAGATGAAAGGAGCAAAATCCAAGTACAAGTGAAGATAAAGTCTTCCAATGTCAAGCTCCCCACAGGGCTCTCACCCACGTCTCTTCCAAGTGTCTCCTTCCATGTCCTCGAGTCCCTAGTGTAAGTCCAAGACTAAGAAGGGCAGCTTCTTCTGTTGGGGGGGGAAAGGACGTCCTGAACAAACTCCACAGATAGGTTTTATGGCCCCCACCCCCACCTCAGACCAAAGAGATCCAAGACACCAAGAACTACAAATCCCATAATGTCTTTACCACTGAAGGGAGGATGCTGGGAACAGAGGGTGGAGTTAAGCAGCCAGGTTTTGTATATAACCAAGGCCTTGGGGGTCCTTGGTTTTTCACCGCCTTTCAGCATGCTATTGGGGTCCCAGCTCAGTGGAACTGGTAGGACACATTCGCCAATTTATATCTCTCTCTTTTTTCCTGAGTTATTCATTTCTTCATTTCCCCCTTTTTTTTTTTTTGGTAAATAAACCCTTTCTTATCCCTTTTTTGTGTGTAACTGCAGTTGTGTCTTATTACAAGTCCCTTTAACACTTTGTGGACCGCTCACGTATTAGTACGTGTTTTTGTCACCAGTCTCAGGTGGCCGCTCACGTATTAATATGTGTTCATCTAGTCTCCGGTTTTTCATGCCACGGTGGATTTATTTGGAACTATTAGGAGCTATTTCTTTGATCGTACTCAGTCTAGAAGCTTTACACATTGTTTTGGTGAAAGTGTAAGGTGTTTTATGAGAGATATTACAGCTTTTTTAATATCCAGTAGTTCAGGAGTTGTGTGTGTTTTATTGAATGCTTCTACCATTCATGCGGTGGCACAGAAAATGGCCGGCCCCAAGAGCTGGTAAATTTAAAGGGCACCGGCACATAAATGTTAAGCACGCAGGTGAGGACCCACAGTCAGTCCGACCCATTTCACGTTGGTTACCCTGTAGCACCTCCACATGTCTCTGCCCCATGTGCCTCCTCTAGGTCTTTTTTTCGAGTCTCCTCTCAAAGTCCTATTTGGCATCCCCTTAGCGCCACCCTTCCTGAGGTGGGGCAGGGAACATGGAATTGCCCCTTGACCCTCCCCTGTTTAGATTGCAGTTACAAAATAAAGCCCCTTCCCACTCTGAAGTCCAGACATTGTCCTCATAGTTTCAGGCCAGGTGAGCTGCTCATGGCGCTCTCAGTTGAGAAGATTCTGTGGTGTATCTAACTGCATCAGGTTCTCTTAGAGCTCCCCTAATTGTGCTATTTGGTTCTTTTTCTGCAAAAACATTTAACTCTAGCTATTCAGCTTATTAAGTTATATGTACTGAAACTTACATGGATAAAATTTCAGGGTGCTCTTGGTATATCTTGGTGGTGTAGCTCTGAATGTGGATAATGTTTGTAAAGCGAAAATAAAACCCAACTTGGCTTTTTGGGGTCTTTTTTGGGTTGCTTCTCTTTGCAGGCCCCTTGGCCTGGTGCGGGAAGTTGAAAAGAGAAATCTTGTTTTGCAGAAGAGTTACTGCTGCTCAAAAACACGGCGTTGGCGGCCGTCACAGAGCTGTCTCAAGCCCTACTGATGATGGTCTATTGAGAATGACTGAAAATGTGCTAAAATTCACTTTACAGATGGATGGTGAATTAGAGCGATTGCTCCTAAATTTAAATCGAGTTTTTGTGGTTGTAGCTGAAAAACTTGTCATATTGAGAGCCATGGAGTAGTACTTACTAGAATGGGAAAACGAAATGTTAATTTGTTATTTAAATTGATTGAATACAAAGAAACTTCCTAGTCAGCACTATGCTCAACTCCTGATCTGTTACTGCCAGTGAACCCATTTGAATAAAACAATTTGCCAAGGACGGCTTTAGAGGAAAAAATGGGCTGTCAAATGGGGACTGGTGCTCAGCTCAGTCACTGTTGATGGGGAGAGCCTGAAGCCAGAAACAAGGATGCCCCCCAAACATAAATGAATATGTTTAATCATTTCACGGTGGGGATTAATACTTTCTTAATGAGGATCCTCGCTCTCCTTAATTATTAAAGAGGCTCCATTGCATCTGCTTCCCAGCATTTGTGAGGGGCGCATCAAGACCCAGCGAGGTTAAGTAATTTGTCCAAGATCACACAGCCAGCGAGTGCGGGATCACGTTTTCTGAAATTCCAGACCATAATTTTTTTTTTCAGACTGTGATCTTGAAGGAAAACCCAGAAACGACTTTGTAATTTAAATGCAAACCTCCAGTTTGATGTTTTGCCAACTCTCTGTCATTCCCACTTAGCCGCTTATGAAATAGAAAGCCAGCTTCATCAAGAATTTTAGGATGAAGATGTCTGTTTAGAGAAATTGACAGAGTTGAGATAATTAGGACTCAATCTAGAACTCTTTCCCTTCTTAAGAAGAGGTTCTTTTTTTTTTTTTAAGACTTATTTATTTATGCATACAAGAACTGGGGTGTAGGCCAGAGGTACGGGGGTGTGTGTGAGAGGATTCACCAGAGACAGAATGGGGGAACAGAATAGGTGTGTCTACTGCAATACACTGCTGAGGGGAGCAGCGGGTGAGACAGGAGAGGTCTGCTGCGCCCAGTGGGTCAGCTCCCTCGCCTGGCATGGAACTGGTGCTGCAGTGGCTGCGGATAGCTTCATAATGCTGCGACTTAACCCCTTGTGCTGCCAGAGGTTCTTAAAAAGAGGTTCTTAAGAAGAGGCACAAAGCTACTTGCTGGGTGAGCCCAGGTACTGATGGTTTATGAAGCACCTGTTGGCAGCAGGCTGGGTTCCTCACTTGTGCTGCATATAACCCCTGGTGTTTGTAGGGCCTGGATTTTTTCAGGATTTATTGCCAACTGATGAAGCAGGCGCTCTTCACCCATGGAAAACGTGGCAGGGCCCCTGGTGGGGCGGTTCATTGGTCAGTGTGGGGAACTAGGGAATGAAGTAAGACTTGACTGAGCTTCTGATTCCCAAGCCAGGCTCCTTCCTCCTGCCCCACGTTTTACGTTACATCACTCTTCCTTATGTTTATGTGCATCATAAATCTCCCGCCTGGGAAGTGCTTTTGGCTGACTTTGTTGCTTCAGCTGTCTGCAAGGAATAGCTTTCATAAACATGGAGAGGGAATTGGATTTCCACTTGGTGATAATTCATATTACAGAAGTGGGAAAGGTCATTATTATGGGAATCCCACAATCCCCAAAGCTGGGGTATCTAACGGGGTTGGCATACCCTGGGAGAGTCCCATTTTTGCCCCTCTTGGTATTTAATGCCAGATACGCCTGTTTTAAAAAAGAAGTTTCATGAATGAAAAATTAGAACTCAAAGGGAAAAAAAAGGAAACCTTACCCATAAACTCATCATTCTTAAGTAACTGTTGTTAGTACTTGTTTTATCATTGTGGTAATTTACATATACATGCATATAATCTATAGCATAAGATTGACCATTTTTAGGGTAACGTTCTGTGGCCTTCTGTATAGTTGCATGGCAGCTCAGCCATCACCACCATCCACCTCCATCTTTCCACACTGAAACTCCATCCATCAAACACAACTCCTTCTCTCAACCTAGCTCAGCCCCTGGCAGCCTCCATCCTGCTGTCTGTTTCTATGAGTTTGACTATTCTAGATCCTTCATGTGAGTGGAATCATAGCATGTTTGTGGTTGGATTATTTAATTTGGCATAAACGTCCTTAAGATTTGTCCATGTCATAGTGTGTGTCAGAATCTCCTGCTTTATTAAGGCTGATTCATCGTCCATTGTACAGGTAGACCTTATTTTGTTGGTTCACTCATCCGATGACAGACACATTTGTGTCCATGTATTGCCTATTGTGAACAACGCTGCAATAAACGCGGGTGTGCAAGTATCAGCTCAAGGCCCTGCTTTCAGTTCTTTGGAGTATATACCCAGAGCTGAATTGCTGGATCGCGGAATAGGAGCTGCTCCAGCATTTGTCATCACAGCCTCATCGATTTACCTTCCTGTCAGCAATGTGCAAAGTATTCAATTTCTCCACATCCTTGCCGTGACTTGTTATCTTCTGTGTTTTGATAATGGCCATCCTAATGAGTGTGAAGTGAAATCTCATTGGAGTATTGATTTGCATCTCCCTAGTGATTACTGATATCAAGCATCTTTTTATGTGCTTATTGTTAATATTTTACAAGTTGGTCTATCCTAGGGTATGCCTTGAGAAACTCCTCCCCCCCAGGAATTTAATCTTGGTCTACACAAACTGTGTTCAGTATTCAGTTCACCTTTGACATGGTGTGAACTGCACAGGTCCACTTATATGTGTATTTTCTTGTAAATGAATTATTTAAAACAAGGTATCAATTAACATAGTATCATACTGTATATGTATTTTCTCCTATGAGTCCCTCAATGACATTTCTTTTTTTTTTTTCAGATTTATTTATTTATGCATACAAGAACTGGGAGGTAGGCCAGTGGTGTGGGGTGGTGGGAGGATTCATCAGAGATAGAGTGGGGAGCAGAAGAGGCAGATCTACTCAAATACACAGCTGAGGGGAGCAGTGGGCGAGGCAGGAGAGGTTTGCTGTGCCATGTGGGAAGCTCCCTGGCCGGGCATCGAACTCTTGCTGCAGTGGCTGTGGATAGCTTCATAGTGCTGAGACTTAACCCGTTACACCACCAGGGAGGCCTGACATTTCTTTATTGTAAGAATATAATATGTAATACATTATAGCACATAGAATTCATATTCATCAGCTCTTGACATTGGTGAGGTTTCTGGTCAACAAAGGATATCAGAAGTTAAGTTCTCAGGGAGTCAGAAGTTATAAATAGATTTTCAATGGGTTCCCTACATCCTGCATTGTTTAGGGCTCAACTGTCTTCTGTATTTTTCATCAGCCACCATCATCAGCAAGTGTAGTGTTGTAGCAAAGTGTCAAGATGTGTCTCACACTTACCAGATTGGTCAGTACTTAGTGATAATTCCCACCATCCAAAATTGTTCTCCTTATGAAACCCCAGAGCCTGGGATTTTAGCAGCCATCTGTTGGTAATGCCACAGGACCACACTCATCCTGAATGCTCTTCTGATTTTAAGTAGCAGGGCCCTGGTGTTTATTACAAGGCAGAGGGAGCATTACTTAACCCCTTAGGACCAGTTATGGCTTTGCTTTAGCTGCTAATACCTAGAGGGTAGGGACAGGCTGTCCACGATATGTTTGTCCTTGTAACTTGTACCCTTCAGTGAATGGGCACTTGCACTGCTTTGATTTCTAAGTGGAAAATTGGTGTTTGTGGGATGAGTACTCCCTTCTCCCCATGATGGGGTAACTCTTTCCAAGATTACTCCTGTAGGCAAGGGAATTACAGGTTGATTCACTGGAGCCAAAAGGACCTGCTAGGAAGATGAAACTCTCCCTGTGATTGTGAGGATGCTGCCCCACCCCACCGAACCCCAATTTCCTCGTCTATGCCATGGGGTTACCCATCAGCATGTAATGATTAGAAAAATCAATGATCATTCGTTTTCATTTTTTTTTTAAAGATTTATTTATTTATACATACAAGCTGGGGTACAGACCAGAGGTGTGGGGTGGCGAGAGGGTTCACTAGAGACAGAGCTGGGAGCAGAACAGGCAGATCAGAAATACACTGCTGAGGGGAGCAGCGGGCGAGGCAGGAGAGGTCTGCCGCACCATGTGGGAATCTCCCTGACTGGGCGTTGAACTCCCATCGCTGCTGCCGACAGCTCCACAGCGCAGCGCTTAACCGCTGCGCCACCAGGGAGGCCCCAGTTTTCATTCTTATTTGCTTTATCCATTGCGACTACCACCCCTTCCTCCTGCTAGTCCTCTCTTTTTTCTCCTCCCACCTCTCCTTTTTCTCCACCCCCTTTTCAAGCTCCTCCCCTCCTCCTATTTTTCCACTTCTTCCTCCTCTTTTCCTTCCCCCATTCTTCTTTTTTTATCCTGCATGGACTTAGTTGTGTGGACAACCACTGCATTTTGAGCTTCTGCAGGGTTTGGATTTGGGATCATTGGCTCTGATGAGGCTAGAGGACGCCATGCCAGATGTTGCAGGTGAATCATACTTGGGCAATTCCCTTGCTTTAGGAAGTCCTGGGGTGGTTTAGCTCTGCTGTCCCCATGGAGTAAGCAGAGACACCTATGAGACACAGACATGGTACCGTTCCCAACCTTTCCTGAGTGTTTCTACGTGGCTGAGGAATCGGACCCTCAGACAGTGGCTGTGCATATGAGCCTTGCTTGTATTTTTCCTAAGTCACTTACTCCATGGAAATTCTGACCGACTTGAGTTTCATCTGCAGATTCCTGGGTGTTGCTGCCTCTGCATGTCTGCACACGTGGTGGAGGTTGGAGCCCATAGTGCTGCTGACTGTACACTGCCCGTACTGGTTCCAGAGAGGTTTCCTGGGTTCATGCAACATGCATGTGTTTATTGGGTGCTAGCTTGTGCCAGGTTCTGAGGGGCTTACAGTGGTGGAATGATCAAGCTAAGCAGAGGCAGAATAAAATAGCAATATGGCTGTCCCAGTGGCGGCAAGCCAGAGCTTTAACTCCAGCTTGTTGAGGCACAAATTACTGACCTCGAGTTTCAGATTCAGCAGGTCTGGGGTGGATGCAAGAATTTAATATTGATACTTCTGTTCCAGATGAGAAGCTCTGTGCCAGATGGGGTCACGGAAATCAGAGTAACCCAACTAGAGGTTAGAATACTTGCACAGAGGTGGGGGGTGTTCCAGAAGGATGGGTTGGATTTTCCTAGCTGGACACAAGAGAGAGTGTGTTCCAGGTGGGGTATATGTAGTGGGGTAGGAGGGGAATGGTGGGGCAGGAGATAGCGAAGAGGTGGGGAAAGGCAGACAATAAAGTCTAGAGGCTTTTTTGGTGCAGGGCCCAGGAATCTTGGGTTCCTGTAAAAATGTGGTCCATTTGTGGAACCTCAGAGTGTCCTTCGGCAAAGTTACTGAACCACGTGCTTCTGTGTCGGAACTTCACAGTGGGTTTGGAAGCTGCATGCACTAGTGTAGATGAAAGAATGAGAACTGGAAACAAGAAGTAATAGTTGTACCTTGCCTTCTATCTCTCCCAGCTTCTCACACAGGCCAGCTGCAGCCACAGCAGCCTCACCCATGGGGGGCCACACCCAGACCTCCTGGGGGTGGTTCTGTGGCTCAAAATCCTGGAGGATTTAAGGAAGATGGTTGTATCAACACAGAAATCAAAACTTGTTCTTACTTTCTACCTAGTGACTTCACCTTTTCAGCAACTGCATTCCTGGCTCTGGGCAATTGATGTTTCACCTTTAGAACCCCAGAAGCAAAAGCCTAGAATTTGCAAATTCTCTTGTTCAACCAGTTTGGTGGCATAATTGCCTTTTCAGTTGAAAAGCTTTGACTTTAGTCCTAGGTGCCTGTTACCTTTTGGGGCAAACATCTGCTTCTACAGTGGTGAGTCTGTTTTTAATTGTAATTCTTAGGTCATGGGGTGGATGAATTGGAGCTGGGGTGGGAGGAAGATGGGGTCAGAGCGGCTTTTGAGATACAGGGGGTTCTCCCCCACTATGACCTTCTGTTGCAGACCTTTGGGAGAATGTGCTGGAATGGAGTTCTTGCAGGCAGGTCTGGTTTGATGTAAAGAAAACTACCATCAGGCATTACTCCTCTGCTAGATACTCTTTTAAAATACATTCAGAATTTCGTACTTCCCATTAAGTGGCGTGTTCGGGTTCCTAAGGAGCTTATACTGACCGTCTGATTCCACTGCCTGAGAACGTGAGAGGAATGCCGGGAGGAATGCTGGGGAGGGCGAGAACCTGGGGGTGGCCCCCCTGGGTGACTGTGCCCGAGTGATTGAGAGTTGCACTGTGTGATGGATGTTGACTGGCCGGTGGTGGGGATCCCCTAGCGAGACGGATATATACACACACATACCCGTGACATCGTGATGCTCTTCGCTGGAAATAAACACAATTTATATGTCCATTACATCTCCATTTAGCAATTAATGTAAAAGCTTTGCATTTTGCAAGATGGTCGAGTGTAAACACAAAAGGACATTTCCTTAATAATGAACATGGGCGTCTGAGAGACTGTGAAAATGGGCTAAGAGGTCAAATAAAGCGGCACAGTCTACAGGGTAATCGCATGGACCGCAGTTTCCTGGGCTGGAATCCCAAGCTCTTAACTTCAGGCAAGTGGCTTCTCGGGGCTCCATTTCCTCATCTATAAAATGGGCATGATAGAGCCCACCCCTCTCGCTGTGTCGTTGTAGAGTCCATGAGTTAATTTTAGACTTTGGAAAAGATGAAAAAAGGTGCTAACTTCACAATTTAGCCCCTGGGGTTTTTAATATATATATATATATATATTTTTTTAAAGATTTATTTTTATTTATTTATGCATACAAGAACTGGGGTGTAGGCCAGAGGTGTGGGGGAGGGGGCGGGGAGGAGAGAGGATTCAGAGACAGAGTGGGGAGAAGAACAGGCAGATCTGCTGAAATGCCCTGCTGAGGGGAGCAGTGGGAGAGACAGGAGAGGTCTGCTGCACCATGTGGGAAGCTCCCTGCCTGGGGATCGAACTCATGCTGCAGTGGTTGCCGATAGCTTCATAGTGCTGAGACTTTACCCCTTGCACCACTAGGGAGGCTCTGGATTCTTTTTCCTGTTAGTGATATTACTTTTACATTGAACTCATGCCGCAGTGGCTGACTATAGCTTGATAGCGCTGATACTTTAACCCCTGGGCCACCAGGGACGCCCAAAGTTAAATATTTTGGGAGAAAAAGAGCAGGAAGAGTTTTTATAGAGGCTTGCCTCCATGAGCTTTAAACTGCAGGTTGTAAGACATTTGTTGACTTATATAGGGCTGTTGTGAGAACATTAAAAAAGTTGCTGGAGAAAAAAACTTTTCACTTTAGGGCCTCCCTGGTGGCGCAGCGGTTAAGCGCTGCTCTGTGGAGCTGTCAGCAGCGGCAATGCGAGTTCGATGCCCGGCCAGGGAGAATCCCA
Organism: Scalopus aquaticus; assembly: GCA_004024925.1. Classification (NCBI taxonomy): domain Eukaryota; kingdom Metazoa; phylum Chordata; class Mammalia; order Eulipotyphla; family Talpidae; genus Scalopus; species Scalopus aquaticus. The sequence goes on from PVIJ01001696.1 coordinate 100,653, forward strand.
CATGGTGCGGCAGACCTCTCCTGCCTCGCCCGCTGCTCCCCTCAGCAGTGTATTTCTGATCTGCCTGCTCTGCTCCCCACTCTGTCTCTGGTGGACCCTCTTACCGCCCCACACCTCTGGTCTGTACCCCAGCTTGTATAAATAAATTAAACAAACAAAAAAAACCTTTTCACTTTATTCCGTATAATAAAGGTAAAACATTGCGTGTGTGTGTGTGTGTGTGAGTGAGAGAGAGAGAGAGAGAGAGAGAGAGAGAGAGAGGTGTCTGGGTTCTGAGCAGGTTGACGTTACCTGTTATTGTGCTGGGTTTTCTATTTGACCCCCGCCTGCCGGCCTTTGCTGGGATAGTGTCTCTTGTCTGTTTCTGCCAGTCGGTTCCAACTGCTTGTGAGTTTCAGATGGATTCTCATATGAGATTTTCTCAAAGATATTTTCCCCTTGCCCTGGAAATCAGGTACAAGCTTGGGGTTCTAATACTTCTGGAATTTTTCCATATTATTAAATTGCTCCCTTCTGCTCTTCTGTTCTTGGACCGTTGGTGAAGTTGGGGGTTGCATGTGATCAGTTGGGGGTCCTGGAGGCCTTAGCCAGGATATTTGGGGATGTCCTGTACAACTCGGAGAAGCATGCCTTGGCTGTGAACCTCACTGTTAGGGCTGATTGAGCCCTTTTATGGTGTGGACTCCGTGCCAGGATGCTATGCGCTTTGTAAATATGACCTCGTTTGGCTTCACAGGGGTGTGAGCCAGGGAGCAGCGTCAGTGTCTCCTTTTTACAGATGCGGAAAACTGAGGCCCTGAGGTCATGACGAGGCTAAGGTAGGGTGGCTGCCCCGTGACCTCGCTGGGGTTGCCGAGGTCGCGTCTGCTCTAGACAGTGCAGATAATCACTCTGTTAGGCTTGTGATTGCATTAAAAGGTAATCACCTTGATTGGACCTTTCCCTCTATTGCCAACTCACTCCAGGAGTCCAAACCTTCCAGCTGCTCTGCCAGGGCTAACAGGCATCAGCCTCCTAGGGCTGCCCAATAGAGTAGCACAAATTGGGTGACTTCATGCAGACTTGGTCTCTCTCGGTTCTAGAGGCCACAAGTCCAGCGCCAAGGTGCTGGCAGGGCTGTGCTCCCTCTGAGGTCTCGGGTTAGTTCATGTTGCTCTCCTGGGTCCACAGCTGCCTAGTCGTCAGTGTCCTTGACTTGTGGACCTATCACTTAACCTCCTCCCTGTCTGTGTTTTCTTATAAGGACAGGAGTCCTTTTGGTTAGTGACCCACTCTGCTCCACTATATCCTCGTCTTATGGAATTATACTGCCATGACCTAACTGTAAATGATTCCCAAATAAATTTACTGTTATGGGGCTTAATGTCCCCCTAGCCCCCTCACCCCCTTGAAGCCTTTACCCTCAGTGCTTCAGAAAGCAACGGCTCCTTTGCCGGATAGATTATGTTAACCGAGAACGGGTACTGTTAACAGGATTGCTTGGGTATAGTTGAAAAGTGCTGAAAGATGATCCTCAAAGTTCTTGGAACAAGGACCATCCCCCCCCCGCCATAGGTATCCAGTCAAACTTGATAAACATAGGATAATATAGATATTCTTTCACAGCCTCTTTTTCTCTTAAGTATATTGCAATATTTTTACTCAAAAATAAAAGATCTATTTTATCATTTTAAAATTACGGGATAATGTGCAATTCCATGAATAGTTTAATCATTTTCCCATTGTTGGACATTTTCATAAATGGCACATGACTGTGAAAACACATGAAGTAATATAAAAATATTGACTGCAGTGTGCATGGTAAGAATCATATTTTCTTTGTAAAATTTATAGCCCAAAAGTTGTTTGTCAAATTTGAATTTAACAAGAGAACAGGAATGAATGAGTAGATTCTAAATGTAACAAATAATAGCATTGGAGTATTTTCTTTTACTCTTTTCCCTTATATTTCTCTGAGAGATGTGAACTAGACCTACTGTGGTTATATGTGAGTCCAGCCACTAGGCTGAACGACTGTTCCAGGAGTTAGGTATGTCTCATTAAGACTGAAAGAGGTAGGCCTCCCTGGTGGCCTAGGGGTTAAGTCCCAGCCCTGTTACCACTGCTGCCTGAGTTCGATCGCAGGCCAGGGAGCTTCCCACATGGCGCGGCAGACCTCTCCTGTCTCTCCCCCATCCTCCCCTCAGCAGTGGATTTCCGTTGATCTGCCTGTTCTGCTCCCTACTCTGTCTCTGGTGAGTCTTCTCACACCCTACACCTCTGACCTACACCCTAGCTCTTCTATGCAAAAGTAAAAGAATTAAAAAAAAAGAAAGACTGAAAGAGGTAAAATGAGGAGGCCCTTAGGGTGGGCCCTATTCCCTGTAAGAAGAGGACATTTGAACACACACAGAGACGTCACAGGGCAGACATGAGGACGTGGTGAAAAGGTCTGCAGGTCAAGGAGAGAGACCTTCATCTTGAACTTCTAGACTCTAGAACTGTAGAAATAAATGTCTTATTGAGGCCACCTGGTCTGTGGTGCTTTGTGCTGCTGGTCCCTGGCTGATAAGTCAGGTACCAGGGTTAGGACTGACTTCAGCATATTTTGGGGGATACACAATTGAACCCACAGCATCAGGGTTGGATTGCAGATTGGAAGGGCCTTTGGTGATTGGTGGCTCTGGAAGTCTGGGGGTTACATGCAAGAGTCTCTCCCCTTTCCTGCCTGGGCACTAAGCACCTGCTTGCAGTAAACAAACACAAGGTCCTGTGGGCAAGGCGGGTCTGGGAGGGGGGAAGGAGGCAGGAACTCATTGCTGACTCACCCCCAAATTTGCGGGTGCTAAGAGCTGTGCTCCCAGTGGTGGGGTGCTCAGTGGGGTGGAACATGTGGTGCCAGCTTCCCTGCCAGGGAAACTCCTCTGACTCTCATCCTTTTGATCTTCCTCTGACAGTACAAAGTGCCGGGTGGGTGGGGCTCACTCTTTGTCCCGCTCCCTACTCCTCCTCTCCCTGCTCCTCCTCTCCCTTCTCTGGCATTCTATCCACTCCTCACCCTACCTTCCTTCTCCCTCCTCCCCTCCTCTCTCATCTCCTTAACCCCTCCTCACCCTGCCCCTCGTGATGGCTCCTCTCTTCTCCTGTTCCTCTTCACCTCCGTCCTCTCCTTCATCTCCAGTCTTTTCTCTGCTCCCCTCCCCTCCTGTTCTCTCCCCTCCCCTCCTCTCCCCTCCCTGTTCTCTCTGAAGCTCAGTTCCTCCAGGGCAATGGGAGAGGCAAGCTGGCCTGGGCAAGGTGATGAGGCATCTCTTATTTTTGCTTCCTGCTGGGTGTGGGTGTTTGTGTTGACAGCAGCCCGCAGGAGCCCTGGCAGATGCTGGAATGCTTGGTGCCAGTGGAGCAGCGGGAGGCAGTCTGTGCCAGGCAGGTGACTAGGTGCTCACGGGCCCGGCCTTCCAGCGGCTGCGGGACTCCAGACAACTGGATTTACTCCTCTGTGCTTGGGGCGTGCCTTCCAGCCTCTGTGTCCCAGGCAGGGGGCACTCTCTGATGCCACCCCCAGCACACCCACTGGGTACAGATGGTGGACCATTCTGCATGGGGTGACCCTGTCTTGGCAAGGGGGCTCCGGTGGCAGCTTGAGGAATCATTGTATTCACTCTGCACTGCACCCCCATTATCTCCATCAAATGTACTCCCAGTGTTTTCAAACACAACTCTCGAGAAATCAGCGTAATGCTCAGACACCCTTTGGAGTGGGGGTTCTCCACTCAGTATGTGCTTCCCTAGGGCAGTGTGTGGTTGTTACTTTGGGGGGGTCAGGGTGACTTATGTACCATTTAGCTCAGTTTGCTAAATGTCTTGTAGTTTGTGAACCCCAAGTGCCGCTGTCATCACGGTTGCCCTCGTGTAGGGTCAGCCCGGACCTGCCCAGCTGGCTGCATGGACATGCCCCCCCCTCCCCCAGGGACACTGAGATCCAGGCTCATAACTTTAGGGTCCCTGATGTTGGCTGAGGCATCTGCTATTCCATAGACATGAAACTGAGATTTAGGTCAACAGGTCTGGATTCTGAGTGTTACTTGATTAGAAGTTCCAGGGTTAAATTCTAGTTCTCCATTTTTCTCTTTCTCCCCTCCACCCCCCAACAAGAGATGCACCAGGACCCTAGTCTTGGGCTTTCCCCACACCCCCTGTGTTAATTTCCTGGGACCGCATTGACAGGGTACTGGAAACTACCCAGACTCATTCTCCATGTTCAGGAGGCTCAGAGTCAGAAATCGGGAGGTTGGCAGGGCGTACCCCCCTTCCTGGCTTCTGGGGGCTCCCAGCAATCCTTAGTCTTCTGCTTGCAGCTGCACTGCCCCACTCCCTGTGCCCACTGTTACACACCCTCCTTGAGTCTGTCTGTCTGTCTCCTAGTCTTCCCCTATCAAGACACCAGCCGCTGGCACGGCTCGCCCAGCCTAACCTGACCCAGCTCCCCTTGTTGGCATCTGTGAGGACCCCAGACTCGAATAAGCCTCCTTCTCAGGCACAAGGGTTAGGGCCTCAACACTTCTTCTGGGGGGACACGATGACCCCAGTTCTACCCCGTCCTGCCCGGCGTCGCTCCTGGGATGGGCCTTCCTGTGAGGGGAGCGATGTGACAGGCGCAGCTGCTTTTGTTTTATTCCTCTCTCTCTCCCTTCTCCTATTCATCTGAGCTCCGTCATTGATTTTACGTGGGCCCCCTTCCCCTGCTCAGCGTTTTCAGTCACTCCCTGTTCTGTCAGGCCCCGTGACAACAAACTGGCACCCGACGTCTCTGATTTGGGCCTTTCCAGGGACTGCTCCCTCTCCTGGGGTTCTGAGGTGCTCACTGGGGTCACGGAGCAGCCTCGCACTGGGCTCCTGTCTGTGCCGCTGGACCCGGGACAGCCCCCACCGAGACGGGGGTGGGATTTCCCCTCATGACACAGTCCTGTCTTGTTGACGTCAGCTTTTCAAAGAGGAGCTGAACAGTAAGCTCTTGGGATCTTTCCAGCCTAAAGAACTTCAGTGGTTTTGTGCCTCTAACATGGTAATCCCGATTCACCAGTTCCCCCCCTCAAGGCTACACAAAGTCTACACTCAGTTGAGAGTGAGAGACTGAGAGAAAGTGGGGGCTCTCCTTTGTCCCAGGCTCCAGGGTGCACTTGTAGCAAGCAGTTGTCTTTTGGTCAAGAGTCCCCCAAATTCGTAATGGCACCAGTAAAATACACTTAATAGTCTCTTGAACTCTCTCTGCACCTACCCAGTTGCCAGGTCTTTAGTTTTCTCTTTCTGCTAATGTTTCTACTATTTAGTTGACCTTGTATTCTAATTACGCAGGCAGTGATAGTATCTCCTGTGGGTGGCCCTGCTTTTCGCATGAATTTTATCATTGAATCCTTATGTCAACGCTGGGTTTTCCATCTCTTTTATAGATCAGAAAGCCAGCGGTTAAGTTGCTTGCTTATGTAGCCTTGAGGTCACCTGAACTAGCCTGTGGTGGAGTTGTGATCGGACCTGGCTTGTTCTTTGCTACCCACTTGAGATCCTCCCTGGATATATTGCCTGTTCCTTCTGCATCCTGGTTACTTTTGGGCTGGAAACCTTATCTTTTTAGTTTTGCTTCTCCTGAGATCTTCACTGCAGGCCTCTCAGAGAGGAATACATTATTTTTTTTAAAGCTAATTACTAATTTCTTGAAGAAGGACCACTCCTGGCTCACAGAGTTGGGCAAGGAATATCTGGTGCAGACCATAGTAGTCAAGTTCTCAGCTTCTGGGGAGAAGAGTCAGTTCATCTGAAAAGTGTCCTTTCGGAACTGGAGTTCTTGGCGAACGCAGGACCGCGCGGGCAGGCCAGCCAGCGAGCTCTGTTCTGCCGCGGGGTGAGAGGATGGCTCGGGGTCTGACCACGGACCAGTCAGACGGGTCCTGCATTTCCCTCCACGGCAGGACTCGGCGCCTCTGCCCCCAGAGACACGCGTTGGTGAGCTGGCCTTGGGTCCTGGCTTTGAGCCGACGAGGAAGTAGGGGCTCCCCGACTTTGGAGGTTTTTGTGTTGCAGGCTTCTCCAAACCCTAGATGCTGGCACCTACAGTGCTTTTACTTCTTAAACTGGCATCTTTGAATTTGGGGGAATGCCCGCTGCTCTCGGGGTGGCTCTGACATCCAGGCAGAAAACTCGTGCCCAGCAACGTCATCTCCTTTTAGACCAGAGTGGCAGCTCATCCCTGAGAGCTCCGACAAGCCATGGGGCGGTCACGTGCTGTTCCTGTCCTCGTGACGTTTGATCATCGGGGGCCCCATGCTGGCAGGGGTCCCTTGCAGGGCCCAGAGCGATCTCATCTTTAAACTGTGATGTTGGCACGGCGACAATGAGATCCTCTAATGCCCGTCTCTCGGAACTTCTTTTTGCTGTTAAATGACTGCCTCGTGCAGTGAACTGTCATCCTGCGTTGAAAAGGAAGGATGTGCTGACGTGTGGACAGACCGGGAGGGCATCATGCTAAGTGCTAAGTCACAGCCCCCCAAAGAAAAGTGCTGTCTGATTCCGCTTGTGTGAGGAACCTGGAAGAGCCACGTGTGTAGAGACAGAGTAGCAGGGGGGGTGGCCGGGGTGGGGGGGAGGGAGACGTGGGAGTCATGGTTTCGTGGGTGCAGCTTCAGTTTTGCAAGATGCAAAGAGTTCTGGAGCTGGTTGGCCGCACCTCAGTGCAAATGTACGAAAGGCTCCTGAACGGAAGCAGCGCAGTCTCCAAGGACTGGATTCTGTGCTCCTCGGCCGACACCCCCACTCTCTGGATACCCCTCGCAGCTCTGTGAAATCAGCCTCTCTTTTGCCTGCCAATGCAGCTAATCTCAGACATCAGGACGGTCCTGACTAGCTCCCGTTGCCCCATCCTGCATCCTAGGGCAAGCAGCAACCTGTAACTTCCTGAGCAAGTCAAAACAGAGCCGGCCAGCTACGCTCACTCTTGCCCAACTGGGAAAGAGGTCCTGCTGGTTTGGGAGGCTCCCGTTCACTGTCAGCCTGTGCGTGAACTGAGGAGAGGCAGTGACTTTTTGATGCATTTGCATGTGATACCCGATAAACTTTAGAGAGCTGCTCTGGGAAACCAGGTGGTCCGATCCCTGCTCCCATGGGACGGTGGGAGTGTTCAGCGGTGGTTTCGCCCTTAGGCTTCTGGAGTTGGAAGGGGCCATCGTGTGGCCTTCGCATTTGATACCAGTAAACCTCAGCTGTCTCGCCCCGTTCTCCACGGAGTGGGATTGAGGAGGCTCTTCCCGTGTGCTGTCCCTGCAGTCGAGTGCGTCTGGGTGAGCTCTGCTCTGTTCTGTGCAGGCAGCATCCCGGCTGTGGAGACATTTGGAGTAGGGAACAGGGAGAGGCCTGTATAGAAGATTGAAACAAGACCCAAAGAACTCAGCTGGACGTCTGCATCCACGGGCGCCCTGGGACTCCAGAGAGAGACCCCTGGGCTCACTTGCATGTCGGGTCCATGCTCAGCTGCTCTTGGTTCTTCAGAGCAATTGTGTTGCTGCGCGCCCAGAGAGTGTTCGCTCTGACCACGCTCAGCAGGACAGGCTTGGGCTGAGGGCAGGCCCTCTGCTGTGCGTCTCTGCGGAGAAGCCGGGGACTGGGTATGTCCCATCTCTCCAAGGCAAGTCTTGGACCTTTCAGTAGAACTGACTGGAGGCTCTCCTCCCTGAATACCTCTCCAAGCCCATTTTGTATGTGACAGACTCACCTGGCGTGGGACTGGGGCTGGGTTTGAGCAGGTGTCCTGCCCTTCCCGTGTGTTCCTTGTCGACGTGGAGTGTGTAAGGAGCGTCCATCCTGCTGGTCGGTCCATTGGTCAGAACCATTTTTGTGATTGTGGCTAAGTTTTCCTATCTGTGAAAGAGAGGGGAAGCAGATGGGCCCTCATGATGAAAGGCGCTGATTCGAAGCTTCCTGGGCTCTCTGCTTTGAGATCTTTTTCTTACGGCTTCCCCTCCCCTATTTTTGAATCATCTTAGCTCCACCAGGAGGTGCGAAGGGGAGGGCTCCTAGCTTGGTGCACGGCCTTCCCTTAAATGTCCTTTATTTTCCTGCAGAAGAGGCTGTTTCTCTGGACCAGCGACATGGCAGCCAGAGCTGGGCACTTCTGTCACCTGCTTTGGCCATCCTTGAGTCACTAGGTTTTGAGAGTAAAGGGAAAATAGGGAATGGGTTAGCTGGTCGTTGGGAACAAAAAACCCCTCTTACGGCCCTACTGAACGGAGCAGAATCCACCTCACGGACCCACTCTCCCAGCATCATGCTCGCCTCCAGCTGAAATCCTACCCGCACTCTGTCGTCCACCCTAGTGCTCGGTGCTGCCCCGGATTTGGGCGGTGGTAGAAACGGGGGTCTTCTTACATTGCTGGTGTCTGGCAGCCTTGGGGAATCCTCGGGTGTCCTCACCAGGCTTTCTCCCTTCACCAGTGTGTAAGACATGCACTTTGGTGGACTGGCTTTGTGGCCTTACTGGAAGCAGCCTGATTGAGTCCTTCATTCTGCAGCCTCGACACCAGAAATCTCCCCTAGCCTTCAGAGTAGCTGGGAAAAGCTGGGGACTGGTGGAATGGGGAGAGGTGTCCATAAGTCAGTGGGGCCTTCCCTTCTGGAGGCTTGTGGGGTAGTTTGCTCCCTCCCTCTTCCCGGCCGGGGTGGTTGCTAGAATTCATTGGCTTGTGGACACATCTCCGCCTCCTTCATCATCTGTCATCCTTGCCTCGTGGATCTAGACGTCTTCCCCTGGGGTTATCCTCTCTGTGTTGACGAGAACCCCAGTCAATCAGGATTAAGGGCAGACCCTATTCCAGTCTGCCTCATCTTAAGTAACTACATTGGCAGGGCCCCTCATTCTAAATCAGGTCCCATTCTGAGGTCTGGGGGGTTAGGACTCAACATACCGCTTTGGGAGACGCACTTCAGCCCACCACAAAAGCTTCAGGTCTTGAGGCTGATGATGTCCGTTGATGAGGGAGAAGAGCCCTACTGGCCTGGGCCTGGCTCCTGCAGGGGCTGCGTTAGGTGGGCACTTTCACTTTCACGGGCTTGATTTAGTTACCTTGTTAGTGACAGTTCTGAAGGTAGGTGGTGTCATTCCATTTTATGGATGAGGAAACTGAGTCTTAGAAGTCAGGTAACTGGTCCCATCACCTCCAGCCTGTCCATGGGGAGTAATGTCCAGGCTTCTGAGGACTTGGGGTCCTTTCCATGTGCTCCCCTCCTCTGCTGCCCGGCTCTCTTCAAGTGTCCCTGGATCCGAGGACACTGGGGTAGCTCCCCAGGCCGATGGGATGAGATGGTCCTCAGGTTATTTATCACTGATGGTTGTCGTCTTCTGTTAGACTTCCTAGTCTAACATCCATCTCCTCCATCCATTATCTTAAAGTTCTAGGGGTGCAGGAACCTCTTTCATTCAGCCCGTCTCCTGCTTTCCTATCACCCCCTACTCCTGTTCAAATACCTTTATCAATTGTATTTCTGACTACAGTTATGTGGCTGTTGCAGGCACAGCCCACAGACCTGCCACCCAAACACTCCCCAAAGCACTAGAGGCTGAGGAATGGCACCCGAGATATTGCTCCCAGAGCAGCCAGCGTCTTCCTGGAGGGAGGGAGAGGGATGGTGAGACCCCCTTGTCAGGTGTTCTGATAACCAGAGAGCCAGGTTGGTATTTTGAGTTTTGAACCAAAATAGGTGTGGGGTGGTGAGAGGATTCACCAGAGACAGTGGGGAGCAGAACAGGCAGATAGACTGAAGTACACTGCTGAGGGGAGCAGCGGGGAGATAGGAGAGGTCTGCTGCACCATGTAGGAATCTCCCTGGCCTGGGGATGGAAATCGTGCTGCAGTGGATAGCTTCTGGATTCTGGATAGCTGGATAGCCACTTTCTGTCTGACTTCCCCAGATAGTGGTGTCTTATCTTTCCTTGCTGTCTGAGCATTTGCTCAGTCCCCGTCAAGTTTAAGGGGAGGGTGAGTCTTCTTTCTCACCAAAGAAGGTCCATTTCTCCATTCTGAATTGCCAGGCCCTGAAATCATGCACTGTCATCTTGGAAACTCTTGAAAATACTGCAGAGATCCAAGCGGGTCTTGCCTTCAGGGGCACAGCTCGCTGGCCGTTATCCCCAAGGTGGCTGCGAGGAAGGGGCTTGGGTGCTGCGTATGTTCAGAGTGTCCTGCTGAGGAAAGGGCTGCTCCAGTTCCCAGAGCTCCTGGGGCGTCTCAGGTGTGGCCCTGGCTGCAGGACACACCTGCCCCGTGTCAGGTGCTTCGATCTCAGAAGGAGCGGCATTGGCTTGGAGAGCAGGCTGTGGGCGATGGCTTGTTGTGAGTAAATGTTGTTTATTTTAGAGGGGGATTTCTGCCCAACGGAGCCCCAAACTGGAGAGAACGTGCTTTCCCAAGTCCCTTGGCCCTGTTGTCGGGACTGAGTTCTGGGAGCCCGTGGGGTCTCGCCTGGCCAGCACCTGCCAGGTGCCTTGAATTCTGTGCTTCGTGCGCTTCCGTGGACTTCACCCACAACCATATGCTCACGCTGTTCTTCAAGGTCATTTTATTTATTGATTTTAATATATTTGAATATGTAATGGGTTCACATGGTTCAAAACTCATAATGTAAAGGGTCCCTTCCACCTCGATCCTCCAACCATTCCTTTCCTCCCCATAGACAAAAAAGCGCAATAGATAGTGGACGTCTGTGCAAAGTAGAATGTAGGTTTTTTTTTTTTAAGATTTATTTTTATTTCTTTATGCACACAAGAACTGGGGTGTAAGCCAGAGGTGCAGGGGGTGAGAGGATTCACCAGAGACAGAGTGGGGAGCAGAACAGGCAGATCTACTGAAGTACACTGCTGAGGGGAGCAGTGAGGAGGCAGGAGAGGTCTGCTGTGCCACGTGGGAAACTCCATGTCCGGGGATCGAACTCAGGCCACAGTGGCTGACAATAGCTTGATTGCGCTGAGACTTTAATTAAACCCTGCGCCACCAGGGAGGCCCCAGAGTGTAGGTTTTTATGATGTAGAGTGACTGTATTTTTTTAAATTAATGTTTTACTTTTTTCTAACTAAATTTATTTATTACCTTGTGTTAATTTTTGTACAATGTTTGATTTCTCCCCTCAGGTGTGGTCCCTGTAGTTCTCCCACCACCAAAGCATCTGTGATCCATCAGAATTGTCCCTTCTGCTCTTCTCTTCCCTGTTTGACCCCTCCCTCCTCTTCCTTTATGCCTCAGATCTATGGTCTGTGGTCGACTTGCAAGTTTTGTCTTTTTCCTTATCCTTTGTCCGGTTTTCCTATATTCCACATGTAAGTGAAACCACCTGATGTTTATGTTTTTCCTTCTGACTTATTTTGCTTAGCATAATCCCTTCCAGCGCCATCCATGTTGCTGCAAAAGGCATTAGTTCATCATTTTTGATGGCTGAGTAGTATTCCATTGCAGATATATACCACATCCTCTTGATCCATTCATCTGTTTGGGGGCATTTAGATTGTTTCCTTATCTTAGCTATTGTAAATAATTCTGCAGTAAACATAGGCGTGCAGTTTTCCTTTTGAATCAATGTTTTTGTGTTCTTTAGGTAGCTTCCTAGGAATGGAATAAATCCTATAGTAGATCCATTTATAGTGTTTTGAGGAACCTCCGCACAGCTAGTGGAAAATGACTTTAAAATAATGTCAGTACAAATGTAAAAAATAGGGGAAAATAGGAAAAGCAAGCTTTTCAGTTCTGGATACAAAAAAAATCTCTTTCCTTTCACTCCTACTGGTTGATGAAACTGTTGGAAGGAGACCTGGACTCCTTATTTCTCTGTCCCTACTGGGCATTTTGAGCGTGGTAACAGTCAGGCATGAGCGGGGGGCTTTGACCGCCATCTCCCTGGCTCTCCCTGGCTGGGGACTCTCTGCTGGGAGACAGATGAGAAGCTGACAACCTGTCTCAGCCTCAGGGCCGTATCTTCACTCAGGAGCCGGTCTCCCCAGGTGTGCTGTGTGCAGGGCTGCTGGGGCTGGCTCCACAGGGCCGGCTGTCACCAGGTTGCCAGGGTGGGGGGAGGGGTGGCCGCCTCCTCTTTCCTCAGCTCAGCCGTAATGGCCTCATTACCTTAGAGTTGCCTGGTGCCCGTGACACTCTTGAAATGTGTGCTTGGCAGGTATTTCAGTTTGGCTCATTATTTCTCCTCTGCCCGTAGAAGGCCTTTTCTTGGGAGAGAGAATGTAGAAAATACAGAAAGGTACAGAGGAGAAAACAGAAGTTGCCCCAAGTCCCACTACCTATAAATAGTGCTGTTGACATTTCGTCTGTCTCTGGACAGCTCTCCCCACTTCTGTCCCTGTCCTCTGTGCTTCCTCCCTTTCTGTCCTTTTAATCTCTTTTCTGGCAGCACCTGAGGAGGACAGCACAGCTGTAGGTGTGATTCAGCTTGCAGCCCCTCTTGTGCTCCTGAGGCGCCTGCGTCCCCTCAGCTGTGGGAGGGGCCAGGTGGTGTGAGGACTGCAGGGCTCGCCCAGAGCCCAGACTGGCAGGTCTTGGGAGCTGGCCCCTTACGCTCCCCTTGAGCCTCCGTCACCCTCCCCGGCCATGAAGTCAGACGAAAAACTCTTGCTTCCAGTGCAGCTTACACCAGCGCTTCCCTGACCTGCTAGAAGCCATGCTTCTCTGTGGAGGGGCTCTGCCCCCGCCAGCTCCAGTCAAAGCAGGAAGCCGCAAAGTCTGCCGCTTGGTCTGCTCTTGCTAAAGTGGAGAGCTGCTGCGGGCTGCTGTCTGCTGCTTGCCACAGCAGCCACGGCTGCCTTGACCCCCTTCCCAAACAATAAGGGAAGTCCATGCTGGGTGGGGTGACAGGCTTCTGCATACAAACTGTATAAAGCCTGCCATTTCTGCTTTTTGGGGCTCAGGCTTTTGGGAGCTATCCCACTGGGCCTGCTGCTGTGACAGATGAATCTCTCTCTCTCCACCCCTCTGGGAGTGTCCTCAGCTTCCTCATCTGCAAAACGGGGATGATCGTCTTACTTAGCGCTCAGGGCACAGAATATCCGGCAAGTGTAAGTAGAGTGCTTGACAAAGATCCCTCTGGCTGCCTGAGCTGCTGATGTTCCGCGACCAGACTGCTCCTGACCCTGCGGTGCCTGCATCAGCAGGACCAGTGCTTCTGTCCTGCGCTCCTTGGGCCTGGTGACCTGACGGTGGTGGCACAGATGGCCTCCAGGGGGCGGCAGTGAGGCTTCCGAGGCCACTGACCTGCCGTCAGAGGGCGTGGGTTTCCACTGTTTTCTGGAATGATCCAGAGTGAAATACTGACTGTGTTTTACCATGGAACATCTGGGATAGTCTCCCAGTCCTGTTGGGAATGTGCGTCCACCTCTCACTCGTAGCTCAGGCTTTATGGTGGGTGAGAAGTGGGTTTGTATCCTGACCCCGCAAGTGGTGGTGGGAGGGGCGCTGATGACTTCCATGTGCAGTTTATTCCCACATTGACCAGATCATGCTGCTGAAGGTGTTCCCTGGGAATCAGCATTAGCGCCTCCAGCCTGTGTGGGCAGCCGGCAGCCCATAGTTAATAGGACAGACTGAGTTGGGCTGTGACTTGTGTGCTCCCAGTCATGTGACCTGGTATGCGGAGGGGACAACTTGGTTGTCCTCAGCTTCCTCATCTGCAAAACGGGGATGATAGTAGTACTTAGTGCTCAGGAATGTTGGGAGGATGAAAGGGCTTAGGCCGGTGTCTGGCCCATGGGTGACCCCCAGAAGCTGCCTTTGGGGTGACTGGCTCTGTGCTGTGTCCCCAGGGCACTGGCTGTGTCTCTTTAGTGTGTCCTGGCTGCAGCATGTGGCCATTTTGGGTGTTTGGTATTGAGCTTCCTGATGCAATGGCGGCTACTGGAGTCCCAAAGAGAGAAAATCCAGGTCTCAGGTTTGACTGCTAATTCTAGAGTGACTCTGCCTCCCATATCTACCCTCTTGGGCAACAGTGCCATTAAGTGTTTCCACGGCTTTGCCTCGCGCTCACCACCTGACTTGGACGGGCTCCTTGAGAAAGTCGCAGGGTGGCAGGAAATGTTCACCCAGTCTCTGAGTCACTGCAGGCCTCTGTCGTGGAGATGGGAGAACAAGGATGGCCAAGTCTGAGGATCACGGGGGGCTGCTTGCTGGGGCCTGGCTGCGATGCCCGTGACTCTGGAGCAAGGAGCGGGGAGACAGCGGACTCCCAGAATTGCTCTTGACCCTGTTCCTCTGTGGATTTATCATTTCACAGTTGGCTTTCATTCCAAGGGCAGCCTTGGCACGCATACGCGGCCCCACAGGTCTGGTGCCTGTGCTGTGGCTGGGCGGTTTCCTGCAGGCTCTGCTCTTGGGCCATGAACGGCAGAAGGATGGGCTGTGCTTTCCCAGCTCGTGGCCCACCACCATTACCCTGTGGAGGCCTTGGCGTGTGAAGATGATGCGGCCGGGGTCAGGTGCCTCGATGGCTCGTCTGGTCCCTTCCTGGGCGTCTGAACACATGCTGCTGTGTAATTTGGGGACTGATTTGATAGCTTTGGTAGATGAAGGATTTGAAGCCCACGGCATTCTGTTCCTTCAGACATCCTTAAACCCTTTCTTTCTGTTCCTCTCCTTAATTTTTCACACTGCTTAAGAAGAGGCAGCATGCAATAGCGCCCTGGCCCACCAGGCAGCTGGTGGCCACCCAGCTCGCCAGCTCCGTAAGGTTCATTCGGCAAGCATGTCTTGGGGTGTTGAGCTCAGCCCTGCGGGGTCAATGCCCTCAGGCGAAGAAGGGGGCAAAGCAGACACAGTCCCCACTGCAGCCTCCTGGCGGAGTCTAGCTGGGGAGATACAGAGTGACAGGTGAAGGGGTACGGCGTGCGTGGTGGGATCCCCAGCAGGGATCAGGGGTCTGTAGCACCCCTGGGTGCAGGTGCTGGCTGCAGTCTGCTCCTCCTCTCCTGGGGCCGAGGAACCCTGTCCTTGGGCCTCTCGCCTCCCCCATCGGCTGCATTTGTCCTCATCTCCTCTGGTCCTCGGTTTTGCCATCCCTCAGGTGGCGCGGGTTCCACCCTGTGGCTGCTCTGTGCGTTGAAGTGCCTCTTTGCTCCCGGGGAGCCTCTGTTGTCCGAAGACGAATGGAAGAGGCTGTCGTGGAGCAGCTGCTTCCGCTCTTCAACAGCCACAAAGCAAGAAGTGAGTCGCACCATGTTGAAACTGTGACATGTGTTTGAAAATAAAGTTTTAATTAGAAGGAGCCTTTCTCAGCCTCAACCTGGTGCTAGCTGTGCTAACACTGAGATGAAAATAAACCGGCTCAGCTTCTTGGCACCGACCCACCCCTGCCATTTATACGCCGACTCTTTTGGGGTGAAGCAAGTGGTGGAGTGAGGCTAGTGCCTCTTCCAGATCCCAGACTTTAGAAAGCAAAGAAGGAGGATGGGCCTTGGCCCCCAGGGCTGTGGGAGGGGTGGGGGTGTGCAGAACCATTTGCTTTGGGACTTGTTGGTTTTGGCCCCTTTTTGTTCAATTATGTTTATAAATATATGGAAGGAGCTTCAGGAGGCTGCATCGCCTGTCTTGGTGTGAGGTCGGGAGTATGACCTTCGGAGCCGGGGTTCATGTCCATCTTCGTTAACCAGCTGCGTGAACCTGGGCAGCTCACTCTGTCTCTGAACCTCCCTGCCCTCATTGGAAGCCCCGATGCTTACTTTGCCAGCCTGACAACCATGATTATAGTTTCTACGTGCACAGTGCCCGGCACAATAGGGACACGATAAATGGTCTCCATTACTATCGTAATGCCATTTCCATGCTCTGGGTCTCAGCCAAGGTCTCCCACGATGTTTTCAGTGTTAGGGTGGCCTTGACTGGGGCTGCTTCTGGTTTAGTTAAGGACTGGCAAGCCTAAAATTAACTTTGCCAGATGCACCAGGCCTGGCAGGTGGGTGTGTCCCCGAATGTCAGCTTGCGTATTGCATCACCCTCTGTTGTGCTTGTGCGCTCTCACCTCCCCCCTGCACTCTCTCCTCCCACCTCCCAGCCACAGCCGTCACAGGCAGAAACAAAACAAACTGGCACAGCCTGGGACCGACAACTGAGCTCTTTCTTGATTTCCTTATGCCAGACACAGTCCAGGGGACTAGAAGGCCGATCATTAGGCTTGTGTGCAAGGCAGATTTCCAGTCCAGATGTGGGGGTTGACAGTAGGTCCCCCAAAAAGGAGCCAAGTGCCCTGATCTGTGTGGCCAGGGATCTGGGTACGTTGTCCAGCTCTGAAGGACATTGATGGTTATCCAGACTACACTTGCTTGCTTCTTAGTGCAGGCAATACCCGTGATCTACAGGTCTTTAGATGCACCCCCCAATACTACTGGCGCTCAAATTCTGTCATAGAGCAGCCCCTTTCATTTGAGGCATCTAAGTTTAACTTTCTTTGTTCTGAAACCCTCTTCCTGTGACTTCACCTGTTGGCCCAAGAGCCCTCAAATTCCGGAGGGTCATTGCTGTCTCTTCCCTGGAGCTGCTTTCAGGCTGGGGCTTCCCACCCCCTCTGATTCTCATTCTTTGGGTTGTGAGGTCCCAGCAAGGCCCTTGCTGCTTTCTTTCTGGCCTGCTGTCCAGGTGTCAAAGAGCCCCGTGGGATGGGGCTTGTTTCCAGCAGCCACTCCCATTCTTCATTCCTGCTGTGCCTTGACCATGGGCCTTCCTCTTTTCAGATCTTTCTTAGCTTCGATTGGGCGCAATTTTTTATTTCGTCATCATGCGACACTATTGTGTCATAGATTCCCGGCCACTAGATAGTAGATCACATTTGTACCCATCTTCCCAGCCTGTTCAGGTCTGGTTGATTATATTTAAACATCTGTATGGAAGTCTGTATAGGTGTAGATGATTACATTTGCAGTGTGTCTAGATCTTTCCTTTCCCTCCATGTGGTAAGTTAATGAGTCAGATGCAGCAGAGTCCTTCCCTTCTACAGCTTGGACATAAGACGGTCTCTTTTTTTTAAAAAAAAGAATTATTTTACTTATTGATGTATACAAGAGCTGGGGTGTAGGCCAGAGGTGCAGGAGGTGAGAGGATCCACCAGACACAGAGTGGGGAGCAGAACAGGCTGACTGAAATACACTGCTGAGGGGAGCAGCGGGCGAGACAGGAGAGGTCTGCTGCGCCATGTGGGAAGCTCCCTGGCCAGGGATTGAACTCATGCTGCCGATGGCTTCATAGTGCTGAGACTCAACCCCTTGCGCCACCAGGGAGGCCCCATCAGACGGTTTCTTAAGAAGCCCCTCATTTCAAAATATTAGTGTCTCTTTAGCCCTGAAGGGCAGTGATGCTGATGGCGACCAGCAAGTGTAGACTGTTGTCAGATACCAGGAAAGAGAGAAAAAAATGGGTCTGTACTGGGAAGGGGTGAAAAGGGGTGAGTTCCCACCATTTTTTTTTTTTTTTTAAGTATTGTCACCTCATTGGAGTCTGCAGGTCAACAGATAGTGTCTGTGTCTTAGTGGTTCAGACTTGGTTCTTAGATGGCACTACTTAACCATTCTTACTAATAAGCCTGCAATAGTCAATTTCCCCTCAGTCTGGAGAGGCTTTTCTTGCATAGTTAATAGGTGACTGAACTCTGTTTGACTTGAAGAGGCCAGGCCTAGTCACTATTATTAGCTTTCATTGATAATAATTAGCTTTCTTCTTCCACCTCACTTAAGGTCTTTACCAAAGTTCTATCTGTATTTGTATCTATATCTATATCAGACATCTATATCTTAGATATCTGTGTTTATGCCCATGTACCTATTTATCTATCTACCTATATCTGCATCATCTAATAGCTTTTTCTTCCTTCTTGTGAATACTTGACCTGTTACAAGTCAGAACAGTGATTTTTATTGAAAAACTAGGATTTGCTGTTGAGAACATAGATTGGGCTCCTGGCTCCACTACCTGGGGTCCTGAGTCTGTTTCCAGAGACAAACCCTCTTGCACCTTGGCAGCTTCCTTTGTATGTGGGAGGACGCCTGGATGGAACCGTGTGAAGGGCACTGTCGAGGCTTGAAGGGCCATTAGTAGTCATTCCGTTTTCTTCTCCAAGTTTGGAGAGCTTAGAGGAATATAACAGAATTCAGACAGATGGGAGGCCACAGTACTGGGTAATGTGTGCTGGAGTCCAGGGTGAGAGGTGAGGGCCAAATGGGCTTACTCATTGCCCCCCTTCTCTTGCAGACTGGCTAGCCCCTGGAATAGGGCAGCGAAAGGAAAGATGAGTCCTGACATGGTTGGCTTAGAAGATGCCAGGCATCGCATTCTTACATCTTTCCCCAATCTAGAAAAGTCCTCTTCTTGCCTTGGAAGAATGAGTCCGGGGACCTTGAAAGAGAGGTGGTGTGAGTTTCCTAGGGCTGCCAGAACCAAGTACCACACACTGGGCGGCTTAGCCAATGAGATTTATTGTCTCACAGGTCTGGAGGCTGAAGTCCAAGGTTAAGGAGGGGGAAGGGTTGGTTCAGGGAGGGAGAATCTATTTCATCTCTTCTAGCTCCTGGGGGGTTGCTGGCAGTCTTTGGTATTCCTTGCTTGAGATGTCATCGCGATCTCTGCCTTCATCTATACGTGGTGCATTCTCTCTTGTGTGAGGATTTACCCGTTTTTGTAAGAATACCAGTAGTAGTGGGTTAGGATCCCCCCTACTTCTGTGTGACCTCATCTTAACTGTGTTATCTGCAATGACCCTATCTCAAAATAAGATCACATTCTGAGGTATTGGGGGTTAGAACTTCAATATGTGAGTTTTGGAGTGGACACAGTTCAACCTGGAGCCGAGGTCTAGTTTTTCTCCTTCTAGGAAGTAGGGAGACATTGTTTCTGTTGTGAGGTATGAGCACCCTGTAGTGCTTGGTACTGTGCATCTATTATGGATTGAACTGTACACCCCTCTGTGCCCCCATTTATATGTTTTTTTTTTTTTAAAGATTTATTTATACATACAAGCTGGGGTACAGGCCAGAGGCACGGGGCGGTGAGAGGGTTCACCAGAGACAGAGTGGGGAGCAGAACAGGCAGATCAGAAATACACTGCTGAGGGGAGCAGCGGGTGAGGCAGGAGAGGTCTGCTGCGCCCTGTGGGAATCTCCCCAGCTGGGTGTTGAACTCTTGTTGCCCCTGCCTGGGAGGCCCCCATTTATATGTTAATCTCTAATTCACTATGGTTAGAGACAGGGCCGTAAGGAGATAAATAAGGCTAAATGAGGGTAGGGCCTTACTGCCCGGTAGGGATGGAGTGCCTCTATGAAGAGAAAGAGATGCCGGATTTTCTCCTTTTGTGTGCAGGAGGAAAAGCGGTGTGAGAATATGGGGTGGAAGGGCAAGGAAGAAAGGTCTCCCCTGGAACCATCTCTGCTGACACCTTGACCTTGGACTTCGAGCCTCCAGACCTGTGTGACAATAAATTTCTGTTGGTTAAACCACGTCCCCTGGGGTATTTTATTGGGCTCCCCAAGCAGATTAAGACAGTCTCCTTCTCCCAAGGCGAGTGCATGGGCAGCCCCACGTGCTGGAAGCTGGGCCGTGGCTCAGGTCTGGGCTGGAGGCCGCCTTTGCGCTGGCACAGGGCAGAGCAGGCCTTCCACGCGGTCCTAGGCTTCTGCTTTCATTGACTGGATCTGGTAGCTGGAGATGAGGAAGCTTAAGCTGTTTGCTCAAAGCCACGTTAGATCAGGTGGCAGGACCCAAGGGCAATCCCAGTGCTCTCAGTTCTCTTGGATAAATCCAGGGCAAATATCTTTAATTCCTTTTTAAAAATACAATTCCTAGTGACTTGCCGATGTCACTGAGGAACAAAGAAACAATACAAAATAGGACAGTGACACATTGACTGTCTTGTAAAAAATGTAGGTGAACTGATTTAATGGAAAACTACAACCTAAGAGAGAGTGGACATAACACACTTAAGCTCTTAAAAACATCTCCAATTACCCACTGATGACTAGGACAGAGTAAGTGCAGCAGCTTTTTGAGGCCAAACCTTGTATCAGCAAACAGTTTTGTTTTGCCTTGCAGTTAAAACCACTGCTTTATTTTAGACACTTATGGGATGGTGAGTGTGCCTGGCTTTGTGTTGGGAGTGATGCGCCCAGAACTGAAATGCATAGTTGCTGTCCTACAGTAGCTGCCAGAGTAGCGGGACTGGCTACATGGACAGTGGCCACACCATGCCATGGGGAAGGGCAGAGGGAAGTAGTCACATCATGCCGTGGGAGTCGGGGAGGGAGTAGGGATAGCTCACCGTCCCTGAGGACAGACCTTAGGCTGGCTTTCCTATAAGAGGTGATGCTTGAGCTGTATTTTGGTCAAGAAGGACAGGTTATTCAGGTGAGGGTGAGGACTGGTATTCCAGGCAGAGAAAATCGTGTATCAACATGGAGATATGGGGGAGTAGCTCACCTGGAGAACACAGACTTGGCTGCTGCTTCTTTAGCCCCTTCTTTTCTTCCCTCCTTCTTGTCCATCAATGGTGCATTAGTAAATTGGCTCCTGGGGGTGGATGAAAAGGCCTGATTTGTAGTGTTTGCTAATTTCCATGGTGTATGTATTTCCATCGTGGTTAATTTTAAGTCACCAACATGATGTTCCTGGCTCACAAAATTCCTAAAACTATAATAATCGATCATGAACATGCAGTTCCACTCCAGCGGACATTGTACTCCCACTCATCTATCCACCCACCCAATTATTCGTCTCTGTCCATCCATCCAGCATTCATCCATCCAACATCCATCCATACGCCACCCATCCGTCCACCCATTCCCCATCATCCACCATCCATCCATCCATCCATCCATCCATCCATCCATCCATCCATCCATCCATCCATCCATCCATCATCCATCAATCCAACATCCATCCATCCACCCATCCACCATCCATCCAGCATCCATCCATCCATCCCTCCATCCAACATCCATCCATACACCATCCATCCATCCACCCATCCGCCATCATCCATTATCCATCCATCTATCCATCATCCATCCATCCATCCACCATCCATCCATCCAGCATCCATTAATCCAACATCCATCCATCGATCCATCCATCGATCCATCCATCCATCCATATTTCCACCCACCATCCACCCACCCACAAACATAGTTTTAGCAAAGCAGAATCATGGGGATAATCCATGTTACATATTTTAGAGTTCCTTTAGTTATGTCCTCATATTCTAACAAGAAAATGGCCATTTAAAGAGAGAGAGGAAGTGACTTTTTAAAAAGCTGTTTGTAGAGCTGAGATTAGGACTACGGTCTTCTAAATTGAAGCCTGCAGCTGCCTCCTTAAATAAAGAAAGCAAACCCTCAGATCTGCGACTTGGTAATTCTTGAGTTGGAGCAATATGGAATCCAAGTTGTACACATCACACTGTTGGTCACTGCTTTTTTGTGACAGCCCTAAAACTCACAAAATTTTTTTTGTTGTTGTTCCTTGTCTCAGTAGTTCCAGCATGTTCACAATTTCCTTCACAGGTGGTTCAAAATATCCCTGTTGAAATAACACTCTTCTTCCAGCGAGTCGCTGTGTGCATCAGGATTGCATGTAGCATTTGGCTCTTGGTATTTATTCCGTCTTTTATGTTTATGGATTTCATTTGACTCTGTGTGTGTGTGTGTGTGTGTGTGTGTGTGTGTGTGTGTGAGAGAGAGAGAGAGAGAGAGAGAGAGAGAGAGAGAGAGAGAGAGAGAGAGAGAGAAAGAAAGAGAGAGCCATCCCGAGATCACTTTGGAACTCTCAGCTCAAGTCACCCACTTGTGGTCCATCTGTCAATGTTTCTTGGGAGCCCCATTTGTGTTGGGCTAAATTTCCTTCTCATATCTTTGAAATGAAAAGTTTCTTTCCCATTTCTTAGCCTTTGGAAGATGAATAATTAATTGATATTGCTCTTAATGATCTTTAAATTAAAAGATCATTTTAATTGTCAGCTGAGAGAGAGGGTGGCTTTCTATCTGAGAAGCTTTAATCTGGAAACTGGATAAATTGACTGGCAAATTGCTCCAGAGGACTCCATTTAAAACTAACTTCTGTGCTGCAATATGAGTGGAAAAAAAACAAGTTTCTGGCCTATACAGTGAGATGCTGTATTTGTAAAAAGTAAGCCAATGGATTGAAGGTTACCTCTGGGGAAAGAAACTGACAATACTAATGAGTTGAAGAGAAAACTTTCACCTTTTATGTTTTTACATCGTGTATTTAGTTTTTCCTTTTTAATTACAAACATGTAATAAAGCAACTTCAGCCTAAACAGAGCGCCTGGTTATGTTTTAATAGGACACTCTTCCGGGCATGGACAATAAACTCGCTATTCTCTGTTGAAGAGTTTGCCATTTGCCCAATGTGAAGTTTATAAATGGTTACTTAGTAATTCCTAGATACGATTAATTTTGGTTGCTAGAAAATTATAATTGCATAGGTATTCAAACCTGCTCAATAAAGCCGGAAGTTTAAGCTTCAACTTCAATTTTCCCTTCACCTAATCATTTTTACCAATTCTGTCTTAATGAGGCTCATTATCTACTCATAGGCAGTGCCTAAGCTGGTCATTATCTGGGGCTTCCAGCAGAGATTCTGGAACCCTCCTGGAGATTTTCTTGAGCTGCACAGTGTCTCTCTGGCCCCCAAGCCTCACTGGGTTCCCCTGAGCTGCCTTGGACGTGGAGAGCGTTAGGTTCAAGTGCTTCCGGGGAGAGCACCAGGTTCGGGTCCGCCAGCAGTCCTGCCTTGCATCCTTTCTCCCCTCAAATGAGCTTCCTTCGTGTCCTCGGCAGTTCTGTCTTCATCTTCGGGACCTCCTCTAGTGCTCTTGATTTCAAATTAGGAAAAATAAATTGTGTCCCATTCCCTGTGGCTCTGAGCCTTTGAAAAGGCCAAGATGTGAAGATCTTGTATAAGAAACAGTCCAGTTGGTTTGCAAAATCAGTGAGACTTCTTATTCAGCTATTCAGCTTGTCTCTCCCAACTGTCTCTCATAAAAAGAGCTTCAGGAAATGTGTGGACGAGGCATGTGAGAGGCTCTTGACCTGCAATGAAGCTGGGATTTTACCAGTGGAGGAAAATGGTGCCGCTTCACAGTCTGTGGGAACATCTTTTTTTTTTTTTTAAAGATTTATTTATTTATTTATTTTTATTTATACATACAAGCTGGGGTACAGGCCAGAGGCATGGGGCGGCGAGAGGGTTCACCAGAGCCAGAGTGGGGAGCAGCACAGGAAGATCAGAAATATACTGCTGAGGGGAGCAGCGGGCGAGGCAGGAGAGGTCTGCCGCGCCATGTGGGATTCTCCCTGGCCGGGCGTCGAACTTGCGTCGCCGCTGCCGACAGCTCCACAGCGCAGCGCTTAACCGCTGCGCCACCCGGGAGGCCCTGTGGGAACATCTCATAAGTTACTAGGTTGAACCATATGACTTGCCAAAGAGAGCTACCCAAAGGACATCCAGTCCTACCTGCAGGAGTTTATTTGCCAAGTGGTAAGACGTGGGGATTAGGGGTTTCCAGCAAGAACAGACCTTCGATGGACTTGATCAGAGGAGACCCGGTGTTCTCGTTGGATTTGAACCTGTCTCTCCTGCTTAGTGTTCGCCAAGTTGACACTTGGGGCTTGCCTCACTAGTGCCCAGGAAGTGTCTAGAGCAAAACTGGTTGCTTAGCAACATATGCCAGCCCAGGAAGGATGGAGAATGGGTCAGTGATTAGCAATGATGTATAATCACATTTAAAAATGCACAGCAGACTGCAACATTCGTGTCGTGGCCACAGGACACGCTGGCATTCTGCTGGCCTGGGCTCCTGGTTCCTATGTGTGACTTGATTGCAGTTGTGAACGGGACTTTGTGGTTGCAACGAAGGGAAAACTTTGTTCTGGACCAGAATCGCCTTCTGGTGGCCCTCTGCATGGGGATTCCGTTTCGCACAGGCATCTGACACGTCTCCTTTGGTTGGCTGCTTGTCTGGACACTCATCCCCTTAGAAAGGGAAAAGAGAAAATGAAGACTTTGGGTATTTATGATTGTTGTCATCTCGACAAATTGGCCCCCATTAGTGAATCTGTAATTTGCCAAAGAACAAGAACACACAAAATGAGTGACAACAGCTCTCTTGCTCAACCCAGATCATTCTTTCCCAAATTATGAATGCTGTGCAGACACTCATGAAATGGCCTGAGCCCTTAATTGCTTCTCTTCCTTCCGCTCCAGCAAAAAAGAAGACCAGTTTTTTGCACAATGTGGTCCTTGCTTAATCTCCGTCAGCACAATATCAGGGTGTAAATCCTGAAAAGGGCAGTGAAGCTCGGAGGCATTTTTATAACTCTGGTCATGCTCATAATGCACATTTCATTGTCGAGAATCATTGAGTTTAATTGGCTAATCAATTTTTAGGCCCTTTCATTTGTATTTTGTTTAATCAACAAAAATAAATCGCCCTGCCAACCTTGAAAGCTCCAAGTCGAAGAACAGTGGCAAGTATTTCGTCTGTCCTGCCAAAAGAGCTTTCCACCAGAAATGTCTTAATTGAAGATGATTTATATTCGGAAGCGAGGATGTTTTATTATTTGTCTGAAGAAGGAAAAGGCTGTGTAAGCAAGCAGCAGGCAGCCGTTCTAGCCATTGTTTTTGACATTGATCTACACTCTTTCTGCTTCAGACGCTTGTGTAAAAGCAACCTCCCCAGCCACTCTCATTCACAATGCAGGCTCATAAGGTAGTTGTCAAATAGCCTCCGTGACCTTTGGTGAGAGGCTGTTTTTGTTGGAGAGGGCTCCAAAACCTTGCCCCCTTTTCTGCTGGGGTTTATTGCAGCTGACCCCTGCTGTCTGGGCCTTTGGTGGGAAATGGGTGACACAGGCCCCGAACGTGCGGGAAGAGGCCAGCTCTCCAGGCCTGGAGGCTGTGGGGCCTCTGCCTCGGAGGCTTTGATCTGGCTGGGTGATGGATTTCCCTGGGCCCTGAGAGAATCCAGTTTTTGCTTTTGCCGCTTTCTTTACACTCCAGGGAAGAAGGAGAGATGACAAGAAGTAACATTTATTTAATGCCTGCATGATTCTTATTTCTCACACCAACCCTGTGAGGTAGTGAAGCCCCATTTGTCTGGTGAGAAGATGAGGTTGGGAGCTCTTTAGTGAATCCTTGTAGGTGGAGGGAGGAAGCCTCAATCTGCCTGTCTCCAGCTGTCTTATTCCCGTTTCATTGGCTGCTGGAAGCTGAAATCGCCCCTCCCACCCCCCCACCAAAGGCTTTTCCTTGCAGGGCTCCTGGGTGCAAGTGATGGGGGCTGACAGTTCTGTGTTTATTGTAAAACTGGCACTTTCCCAAGAACTGTGCATTTATTTATTTAATCCCCACTCGCTTTAGCGATTTGATTTCTTATACATGAGGAAACTGAGGCACAGAGTGGCCGGGCACTGGTTCAAAGTCACATGGCTAATAGTGGGGAAAATCGGGATTTGACTCCTGGCGATCTGCCCCAGCCCCCCTGCTCTTAGGAATCTTCTCTTACCTTGAATGTATCCTTGTTTGGTCAGCATTTCCTGTGCCCCCAATACACCCTGAAACAGATGGGATGAAAGAGCAAAGGGAAATACTGTAGTTTTATGCAACTTGTTGGTTGGGACTTTGGTAGGACACAGAGACCTTTGACTGACTGCTTCAATTCTTTTTTTTTTGAATATTTATTTATTTATGCATACAAGCTGGGGTATAGGCCAGAGGTGTTGGGGGGCTGAGAGGATTCACCAGGGACAGAATGGGGAGCAGAGCAGCATATCAGCTGAAGTACACTGCTGAGGGGAGCAGCTGGCGAGGCAGGAGAGGTCTGCTGCGCCATGTGGGAAGCTTCCTGGCCAGGTAGCAAACTCATGCTGCGGTGGCTCTGGACAGCTTCCTGGTGCTGCGACTTAACCCGTTGTGCCACCAGGGAGGCCCTGACTGCTTCAATGCTGAGCGCATTCGCTGATCATCAGCATTCATGGTGCCCTTCCTGCCCTCTCCTTTCCACTTTCTGCTGGCTTCTGCTGGGCATCTTCGTGCTTCTGCTAAAAGCTCATCTTCCATGAGGCCTTTCAGACTGGTGGGAGGCCGGCTGTTCCCTAGGGGTCACCCAGAAACTAACACTGTGACCTGCAAATTACCCCATGGGCTAAAAAATTAATTAACCCAGGAAATGATAGGGTGCAACTCAACACCTCCTATCCGTGCTCTGTGGGTAACTAGTTCCAGCGAGCTAGCAGAATGGTGGGCGCACAGCACCTCCCGAAGCTCTGCAGCAGCCTGGTGTCTCCTTGGGCCTCGGCTATTCACCAGTGGCCTGAAGCCGCAGCATCTCGGGCATCAAAGATCCAGCTCTCCCAGATCCAGCGAAGAACAAGAGAGCGATTTTATATTTGATTGCAGCGAGGAGACCTGTAGCCGGTGGGGTCGATGAATAGAGTGGTGATGATGAAGATACCTGCAGAGACCTTGTTCTGATGCCAAGTCCTGTTCCAAGCAGTTTGTGTATATTATGCATTAATTAATCACCCACTGATCCCTTTATACGCTTGGTTATTGCTGCATTTTACAAGTGAGCAAATCTGTGTGAAGTGTGCAGGTGTATTGTAATGTGAGGACACTCACATACAGAATACACCTTGGCATCGAGAACGGGTGCTGCTTGGCTTGTGGGCTGGTGGTGCAGCTCAGAGGCCTCTGTTAGGTAGGCCTTGGGAACTGGCTGGAATGCCAGCATTTATTGAGTTATTACTGTATACTAGGTGTGATTCAGAGCTCTTGGCATGAATTATTTTAATTGTTAATTGTTTTAATCCTCACTAAAAGATAGCTGCTCTGATATGATTATCTACGCCTTAAAGAAGATGAAGCTAAGTCCGAGGGGTACAACAGTTTGCCCAGGCAATAAGTGGCAAAGCCAAGGGTGAGCGAGGCCATCGGGCCCTTGTCCACTGACCTCTGCCTGAGTCCCCCACCCCAGCAGAGGAGGGACTGTGGCCAGTGGAGGGACACAGTCGCAGGCCCCATGTGGGCTACAGCCTCTGCTCTCTCTCGTGCCCTTGTCCATGTCACTTGCTTTGGCATCCACCTTGGGATGGCATCGAAGGTTGATTTTGTCTGTCTTGTTGGCTTCTGTTCTGAACTGAGACTGCCCCAGCAGGGACGGGAAGGAAATGGAGGTGTGCCTCTGAGGCCCACTTCTCACCGCCCCCCATGATCTCACAAGGTTCATACTGAGTGATCCTCTCCGTGGTGGGAAGAGGAGACCGTAGCCCAGTGAGGGGGAGCCACGGGTCACACAGCGGGCGAGGGGCAGGGCCTGGCCGAGGCCCAGTCCGTAGGGCTGACTCCATGTGGAGACTCACCCCTGCCCTGGGGAGGGCTGCCCACCGCCGCCAGCTCCAGGCGTTTCCTGCAGGTGGGCTCTGCTTATGTGCCATCCCTGGGGTTTCCCCTCCTGCTCTGCGACCTCTACTCTCTCCCCGCCTTACCCTGGAGCTTTTCAGAACAACCATGAGATTTTCCTGAGTCCGGAACTGTTTCTGCTGTTGCTTGTGCATCGGAGCACCTGCTGAGCCGATGAGTTTTTGAAATGTCACTTAGTGTGGGGAGGGAGCTGTGGGTGATTCACAGGAACACACAATCCCAGCTGCCTCTTCGGGGTGGGCGGTGGGTGGTGGGTGGTGGGCGGAGGGGGCCGGCCTTCCTCCTCCAGCCCGTCTCCCAGGGTGAGGGGAGAGGCTGTTTTCTTGCTCTGCCATCAGCACAGGTACCCATTAGCCCACTGTTTTCGTCTCTGGGCAGACATTGGTGAGCTTTCTGTAATAGCCTTGGTTCCATATTTTTTTCATGAGCTTTAGAGAATACCATTAAAATTGTGACCTGTTTCCTTCTGAATTTCTCTTTTCAGAAGAATGCGCATGTGCACAAAATTTTGTACATAAATTCGGGATTGTCATTGCCATCTTTACACTCAGAGCCTCCTCGGACACCTTGTGCCCCCAAAACATGTATCATGTAATCTGACTTAAAAATGGGATTCTCTTGTTTTTCCCTCTCAATTGAGGGCAGGCATGGAAATGAAGTTTTTGGTTCTTTGTCCCTCTTTTGTATGGTTGTCACTCAGAGGCTTGACAGGAAAGTACCTGGTACATCAGAGGGTTGACAGAAAAAGGTTGAATGAAGGTGTGTCCCAGGGTTGAGGAGCAGACACAGGACTAAGGGTCTTTGGGGCATGGGGAGAAGTCCTTTGTCTTCATTCAGATTCTAGAACAAGATCACAGACCAGGTGGTCTGTGAACAACAGAAATGTAGTTTTCACAGTTCTGGGGGCTGGAATGTCCAAGCTCAAGGAGCAGGGCAGATGGGGTGTTGGCTTTCTAGAGGACTGTCTTCTTGCTGCTCTTCATGTGGGGCAAGGTAAAGGGAAATCTGTGGGGTCTTTCATGAGGGCCCTGATCTCCATCATGAGGGTTCTACCCTTGTGACTAGTCCCCTCCCGAAGTTTCCCATCCAAATACATCACATGGGGTTAAATTTCACCATGTGAATTGAGTGGGGGGGACATTCAGTTGATGGCACATACCCACCCCTAGAAATAAGGGCAGGTGGAGACGCTGGCTTGAGAGAAGCTGTGGTGGAGAGAGCTCCAGTTGACCCTGCAGGGAGGAAGCAGGGGCATAATTGGGCCCTCCCCTTAATCTCCTGACTTCTACTGTAATTCCCAGGGGGTAAGGCAAGGGATTTAGCCATAGAGGATAGCCTCCAGGGGTGCAGATCACAGTGGCGTAAGATGGGACTTAATCACAAAGGCAGCCAGAGAATACAGCCACACCTTTCAGATGCTTAAGTACCTTTCCCCAGTAGGTGGCGCTGCTGAGAGAGCCTGGGAGCAGCTTTGTCATCCTAAGTGCTCTCCCTGGGGATTTTGGTCTTGGGGAATTGTGTAGCTTATGCTTTGGAGGTTTTGTAATCGGGTTAGTGACTGGGAGCTTCCTGGGTTTTTCAGATGCTTTTAAATCCAATCTTTTGGTTTTAATCTATTTTACTTGCGTGCCTGTCTCTCCAAGGCCACTTTGAAAGGGCTCATTACGCCTCATGATGATGAACCAATTTGCCTCAATGTCATAGGGGATTGTGTATAAATTACTCGCATGGCATTACATCCAAAGGTACTTTTATCATACGATAACTTGATGTTTAGAAATGTCTAGAAGTTTCTAGATTTTGCAAAGCTGGTAGCTGACACCATGCAGCTTGCATCAGGAGGGCTGGATTCTGCATCTGGCTCCTGCTTGCACTGTCTGTGGCCTTACAACCATCTCTAGATGCTAGAGGTGGAGCCCTCCTCTTGGCTAGATCTGACCTTCTTTGGTCTTTCCAACCCATTTTGATCAAGAATCCTGCTAGTCAATTTGGAGAGAACCCTCACTCTTGATGGGGTGCATTCAGCAAGAACCTTGTCTGCTTAACAAGTATCCCCACTGCCCCAATGTCTCCTTAGTAATTTACACCCACACACCTCCACCCCCATTCTTAACCCCAATAAATCCCCAATTATCTTGTGGTCTTTAGAGGGGAGCCCGCCCTCTCTCCTCCCTTGTTTGGCTCCATATTTTTTCCAGTTGCAGTAATCCCAGATAAAATCTTTCTTACTGTTTTAACAAGTGTCAGAATAATTTTTTCTTTAGCACCATCCATCATAAAACCTGGGAATTATTGTAGATCCTCAAGGGTCCTCAAGTCCAACCTCATCAATGTCCAGAGCCCTGTGGGCCCCACCTGGAGGTCCCCTGTCACCCACTGGTGGGCTGTTTCTCATTGTTAAGAAGCCCTGCCTCTACCTCGAGCTCAAAGCCCACCTTCCCTTTTACTTATTGATTTCCATTCTCAAAACCCGTTCCTCCTCCCTCTTTAAATGAATACATTCGCTTTTACAATTTTAACCAGCTTCATGAAAATAATCCTAGGCTTCATCTGCCTGTCTGCTTTCTGTAACAGGTTGAGCCTGGGTGAACCTGTGTTGCTAACTCCGGGATATTGTCGGCACACTCAGGCCGTGTGAGGGAGAGGTCCTTCGGGATTGATTCTGTGCACTCTGCCTTGTTCTGTAAACTCCTGGCTTGCTCGCCTCTGAATTCTGAGTCCTCTGTTTCTTTCCTCTGCTGTTCACTCTGAATGATGCTTCATTTGATAGAGTTTTGCAAATGTTGCCCTTCTTTTTCTTCCATAGGATAGAGTGCATGGGTTTTGGGAAAGCTGATTGTCACTTAGAAATCTGTTCTTCTTTTTAACTTTCCAGGTTGATGGCTGTGTTCCAGTTGTCCACACAATCAGAAGCCTGATCTCCGCATGGTGAGCTTTTTGCATTCTCATAGATCCCCTGTGTGCTGGGAAGGATTTTCTAGGTGACCACAGGCCTCACCTCTAGTAATGAGCTACTGCCAGCTATGAAAGAACCTCCGATGGACACTCAGTTCAGAAAACAAACCCCATGATGGGGGGGGGAGGGGGCTGTGTTTTGTTGAGGGAGAAACATCTGTCTCTTGAGAATGAAGGTTGTTGAGAAATGATTCATGTCCTGTGTTTCTAGACTTGGTCTGTTCCTAGGGCTGGTGGGCTATCCTTAGTGTCTGAAATCTGAATTTCAGATCAACAGGATCTCTATGCTAATGCCTGCTGTTTTCTTACAACAGTATCCTAAGTGTGCTCTGCTTCACCCCTCCTTCCTGGCACTCTAACACATAGGACTGGGGCTGGCAAATTACAATTTTTGGTCAATTAAAAAAATATTTTTATTGAGCTCATAGTAATTATAATGCTATAGGTTCTAGGAGTATTATTTTCTCAGCTTGACTATTGCATGTGTTTTGCCATGCCCACCACAAATGTCCAGTCATCTTCCACCAACAACCAGTCACTCCCTCTACCTGTTCTGTATCCCTATCATCCCCTCTGATAATTGCTATTCTGCTGTTAAAGCTTCAGATTTTATTTTATTTTTTGCTTGCTTTTGATTTCTTTGTATTTCACAGGTGAGTGAAATCGTACAGACTTTGTATTTCTCCTTCTAATTTGTATGACTTAGCACAATTCCCTCAAAGTCCACCCATGTTGCTATAATTGGTAATAGTTCATCTTTTTTATGACTGTGTAATGTTCCATCAAGTATATATACCACATCTTCATTCATCCATTCATTTGGAGTCAGGCACTGGGTTGTTTCCATATCGTGTGCTGTAGTTAACATGGGAGTGCCTATAGATATTTGCGTTACTACTGCTATATTCTTTTGATAAATATCAGAAGTGGAATTGTTGGATCACCTGGTAGATCTGTTTTTTTAATTTCGGAGGAACCTCCCTATTGTTTTATGTAGTGGCTGCATCAATTTATGTCCCACTAATGTACATGAAGGTCCCATTTTCTGCACATTTTTGCCAACACTTCTTATTTCTTGACTTTCTGATAATAACCATTCTGACCAGTGTGAGGTGAAATCTCACTGTGATTTTGATTTCATTTCTCTAATAAGTGATGGTGAGCATTTTCTCACATGTCTGTTGGCCATCTGTAAGTCTTTCAAAGTCTTTCTTTGAAATGTCTGTTTAAATCCTCCGATGGGCCTGTTATTTAGATCTGTTTGCTTTGGAACACAGCCACACCTGTGCTTTTTGTTTACAGATTGTGGCTGCTTTTGGGCCACAGTGACAGGGTAGAGTGGTTGCCACAGAGAATATATACTCCCCGAAGGCAAATACTTACAAGTTTGGCCCTTTTTTAAGGGAAGACTGCTGATCTGTGGGCTTGGTGCAAGCAGAGAATGAATAAGGCCAGCATGTAGGTGACATAGAAATTTTCTTCCTCATGAATTTGAAATTCGGTGACATGCAAGTTATGGCTTCAAGTTATTATTTTTTTTTTTGTGAAGATTTATTTATTTATGCATACAAGCTGGGGTGTAGGCCAGAGGTGTGGAGTCATGAGAGGATTCACCAGAGACAGAATGGGGAGCAGAACAGGCAGATCCACTGAAGTATACTACTGAGGGGAGCAGTGGTGAGGCAGGAGAGGTCTGCTGCGCCATGTGGCAAACTCCCTGGCCAGGGATTGAACTCGTGCTACTGTGGCTCTGGATAGCTTCATAGTGCTGTGCTTAACCCGTTGCACCACCAGGGAGGCCCGGCTTCAAGTTATTGAAATAATTTTATTTTTCTTGGTTCAATTTTGTCCACATTAGATGACACCATCCTTATACTTTTAAGGAAACACATTCTAGCAGGGGTAGATACCTGTTACATAATGTTGTCATTTTATGGATAGACAGTTAAATTTTGGTAACCCCCAAGTGCCGCATTTTGAGACCTGATTTGCTGTCCCTTTCTCTTAGGAAGGAGAAGCCTTCTCTTGCATCTAAGTATCCTGGTATATGGTTGGTCTTACCTTTGTGCAAGCAAGAATTCTCTATCCTTTTCATGAATGTTCCATGCTAAGAGTTTTCAAAATAAGTAAACTTGCTTATGGAACTCAGCTACTTTTATCTAAACAGGTTCCTTTTGTCTTTTGGCTTTATTGTGTGCTACATTTTTATGGGTGACTGTGGAATTCTTCATGTAAAAAAAAAATTGAAATGAATTTAAAATATAAAAGACTTTTCTTTCTTAATTGTGACTTAATGTTGCAGACTTGTAATAAAAACCGGAGTATAATTATTAAAAATGATAGAAGCAAAGAATTAAAACAATAAATAGCCTAGTAAAGATCTTACTTCATAATGCATTTAGATATAATTGGTATCATAATGTGTAATTAACAATTTTCTCCTGCAGCGTGCCCTTAAGTTTGGGAGGGCAGGAGACCTCTTAGGATGAGGTGTGATGTCTGAATCAGTTTCTGTAGTAGCACTTTGAATCTCTACACAGATCATACCATCTTCCTACCTGCCTAGTTAGGTTTTTATTTTATTTTGTTTTATTTTATTTTTGTATGGCAGACAGATAGTGAGGGCGCTAGGACAGAGTGGCCCCTAATTCTTAACCAGCCACTCACTATTGTGCTGGGCTAGTCAGGGAAGAGAGGAGAAATCCTTAATGGTCTGGTGACTTTGGCTCAGCCTCTGGGATCATCTCCTGGGGACGTGGAGTAGACCAGGTAGAGGACCTTTTTTTCCAGGTGTCAGGTTGGCCTATGGCTTATGCTTCACGCAGGTTGAGGAACCTCCTTGTCTCATTTTCTAGATGCATCTTCAAACCTGGCTTCTGGATCTTATTGCTAAAGTGGCCAGGAAAAGAACAGCCAGGAGAGAGGGTGGAAGGGAATAGATTCCCAGAGGAACCCTGAGCCTTAGTGCCCCTTGACCTTCCTGCACACACTCCTTGAGGATCAGGAGACCAGAATACACAGGAATGCAGATAGAAATGTTGGGCGAGAACATTCCAGCAGATCTAAGCTTTTATTTGTAACATATTTAGTTCAAGAGTTCCTAGTCCATAGTCAGCCACATCAAGGCTTCCTCTTGGAGCGATGGTGGTGGTAATGGTGGAGGAGGTTGTGGTGGTGGGTGGGGGTAGGGATGGTGGTGGGTGCTCTTTGTTACCCCTTTGTGGCCGAGTCTGTTGGGGATGTTTGCTCAGTGTGACTCTCTCTAGAGACTCTTGTCAAAGCACCAGCGCTGAGCTTCTGAATGAGTAACGATGCTGGGGAGAGTAGTAGAGGATTCAGCACTGCCCAGTGGACTTATTTTGGGAAGACTACTGCTACTGAAAAGTTTGGGCCTCCCCTTTTGCAGTCACTCTGGGGTGCATTCTTTGGAATTTCTTCATCAATGGCAAACCTGTCTCTTCTTGGGTGGTTTTGATTTTCAGTAAAATTGTTAATGCATTTGCCTCTCAATTGGTTTCCATTCTTGTTCACGTAATGTTCTTTCTCTACCAAAGTAGCGAGAGGGATCTAAATTTTGATCAAATATCATAACTTCTCTTTCTGGAACTTCTAATGCCTCCTTAGGACCATGTTCCTGATGGTAGTGGGGGTGGTGGTGGTATAAGATCACCTCAGTCAAAAAGAACCCCTGGCCTCCAGCCACACACCCAAGATTCTTCCATTAACCTTTTATACCATCTTTTATCACTTATTCATTAGTGTGGTTCAAATTTGCTACTGTGTAAGAAAGTGCTTTGAAACAATGTTATTGAAATTTGGATTTTGTCCAGAGCTGAAGGTTTGTTTTGCAATCAACACTTGTGATCTCAGTTTCCTCCTTACCATTTTCCCTTTGTCAGTTGTGAAATCTTTTCCTCCTTAACCAAGGAGGTTCTTTGTTAGCACATTGTAGTGTGAGACTTTGATACTTAAAATCACAGACTTAACTCAAAGGGATCTTGACGGATCTGTGGGCAATAAATGTCCCATTAATGTCAACACCATCATCACCATCTTGTTCATCCCCATTATTCTAAAGCTGAGTCAAGTAAGGCCCAGTGAGGGACAGTAATTCACCCAAGTCATGGGTAATGGCAGAGCAGAGACTTGATGGGTGTTTCTGGGCAATTTTCTTGCACTTCTGTTTTTTTGCACAGTTTGGTGCTGTGATTCGTGGGACTCGGGTGCTCTTAGCCACCCCCAACCCCGGAGAGCCCTGCTGCAGCCTGAACATAAAGTGCCCCTGTCCTGGGCTCATCAAGGATGTGTGTATGATCAGGGAGGAGAAGAAGGGCGTCAGAAAAAGGGAAGGGCAGAGAGAAGTACCTTAAATGGCAGAGACATTTAAGTGAAACGGGGAAACTGTATGTGAAAAAAAACTCAGAGGAAATCAGAGAGAGGACAACCATAATGAAGAAACCAAAGAATCCAGTCAACCAAATGCAATGTGTGGATCTTGTTTACAGTTTGATTTGAGCAGATCTAACCTGTGTCTGTGAGAGTGTGTGTGTGTGTGTGTGTGTGTGTGTGTGTGTGTGTGAAAATCAGAGGCATTCAAACACTGAATGGATAATTGGTAGTACAAGTGAATCTTAAGCAACATAAGGGGAAGGAGATATTAGTCTAAAATCAAAGTATAGCTTCTGACCTTCCAAAATTTAACTACAACAGCTTGCTGTTATAGGAAGCCTTACCCATGACATAAAATGTATTTTACACATATTTTGCATGTTATATGCAGCATATACTGTATTCTTATAGTGAGTTAGTAAACAGAAAATGTTCCTAAGAAAATCATGAAGAAAATAAGTTTATAGTACCAGGTTGTTTATGTTGAAAAATATTGCACACAAATGGATCCATGAAATTCAAACTGTTCTTCAGTCGTCGTCTTTATGAAATTTTGGGGAGGCGTTGTAAAAATAGCATTGTGATTATATTTTAGAAGGAGGTCCTTTGGTTTTAGAAATACATATTAAAGTGTTTATGTGTGGCATAATATGGTTGTTGAGGTTTTCTTCAAAATATATAACCCCGTGTGGGAGGAAGCTTATTGAAGCAGGATTGAAGAGTTAAAGTTGGATTTATGGGTATGTGGGAATTATATACTCACAATAAAAATTTCCACCATAAAAAAGTTGCAAAAAAGGGAAGCTGATCAGCTTCAGTAAGTTGCAAACTGCAAACATCTTTGCAGTTTAAGAAAATTTACAAATAAACAGTGTGAAACATTTGTCAGTTTTTATATTTATATTAAAGACAATCTTCCAAGCCCAACAGACGCTCCATCGTTTTCTGGCAAAGTCCCTCTGCCCTGACTGGTGGAAGTGGGAACAGGAGCCTAGAGGAGTCTTGTCCTCTTTAGTTCCTTGGGAGGCTACCCCCCTCCCCCATGCCCTTGACCATTGGTTTCCACCACATCTCCCCCTCTCTGAGCCAGCAGAGAGCCTGCAGTATTCTGGGGGAATTTTGGTGACCCTGGAACAGAAACTCAAAGGTCTTCCTTGCCAAACATCCCTTTGTGTCTCCTGCCACCTCTCAGAAATGATCCATGGACCTACTTACTATTTTTCACTACTATTTTATTATTGACGTATCCTGCCCTTTATAAAAACCATGCAGAGTAAAAATGAAAGAAGTTTCTTTTTCTCCCTCCCCTCCCATCAATTTCATTACTCTTATCAGAAGTTAATCATTTCTAATACACATAGTGATAAGTATTTTTTTAAGTTTTTTTCTCTTATTGCCAACATGCAGAATTTTTATTTTTATATTTATATTTAATAACAAAGGAAAAATATTTTTTTAAAGCAGCCATCAAAAGTTGCAAGTATAGCCCAAAAGAACACTCTCTCTTCCTTCCAGGCCCCTCCCATTCCTGGACCCACTTGTCACTGATACTGCAAATCTTAGCGCATCCCACCACCAAGACATGCTGCTGCTTAGTGATCCTGTGCTCACCTCCATCTGGAGATTGTTACCTCCTAATCCTCACACCCCAGCCAGATGTCACCCATGTTCCCACAGTATCCTTTCTAAGCAAAGGGATCTAGTTCTGAATTACGTGTTACATTTACAGTCATGTCTCTGAACACCTGCTATGAACTATGCCTTGGAATGTATCAGCAAAACTCTCAACTAAAACCCGCCTTTCTGGAGCTTGCATTCTATCTAGTAGGAGAGACAGAAACACAATATACATAACAAATACCAAGTGTTATAGAATGATAGAAGGGGATAAATGCCATAGATAAAAGCCTAGCACGGAACAAGGTGATGGGAATGCAATTATACATGTGTTGGTCAGGATGGTCTGGCAAAAGGCTACTTTGGGACAATCACTGGAAGAAGTGTTGCTATCATACAAGACTATTCTGGGAAAAGCTTCTAAGAGTCAGTGTTTAGGCTCTGAGGAGGGAGCACCCAACTTGTTTGAGCCAGAAAGCCAGGGTGAGGGAATGTAGGGTAGGTCATTCAGTCTTTGTAGACCATATAATTGAATACCCTTCTTCCCCCATTTGAAGCCATGGAAATGTCTTCATTGTACCATCTGTGACTACAGTTTTTAAGGGATATATAACAAATAACCACACACTTAGGGTCCTCAAATAACACACACTTAGGACCTCACAGTCTCAGGAGTCAGGTGTCTGGGGGTCTTACTAAGCTGCCATCAAGGTGTTGGCCAGGCAGTGTTCTCATCTGGAAACTGGTCTGGGGGAGAAACTGCCTCCAAATCTGTTCCTGGTGTTGGCAGAATTTATTTCCTTGCTGTTGTGGGACACTGGTTTCTTCCTGGCTGTTACCTAGGGGCCACTTGTGGTTCTTAGGGGACTACCCACAGTTCCTGCCACTGCCCCCTCCAAAGGCAGCTTCCAAGTTGTTGGATTAGTCTGTTTGTCCAGCCTTTTCCCTATGAGCCAGTTGCTCCCCCACTCTAACCCCCCTACCCCCCCACATTTCTGTCCTGTTGGTTTGGACCTTGTCCCTCCCTCCAGGAATATCCCCTGTACCCCAGCTCTGTTGGTCCCCAGCGGCTTCCCCTCACCTCTCCCAGGCCTCCTGGATGGCTCCTTCTCTGATTTCCACTCACACCTACTGCTTTACACCTTGGCTTCGTGTTGGAATCATCAGGGTCACTCGGGCTGGGTCACTCGACCATGTATAGACTCAGCGAACTTCCCTATACCCAGGATTTTTAAAACGTTTATTGAAGTAATGTTGAGTGAATTACCAGAATTAAAAAATTCATGAGGAAACTGTGACCTACGAAGTCAAGTGTGCGCGGGCAGTCAGGTCGTCCATACCCCTGCCCGCTGGGCTGCTCTGCCCGCAGCCAGGCGCCCACAGATCAGCACTGTGACCATGGCCAGTGCCAGCCACCCATTGCCCAGTTGATTGCGCCATCTGCTGCCTGGGGTCTGATTTATGCTCACCTCGTGGAGCTCCACGTCACTCCCTGGGATTCTGCAGACCACACGACCCTTAGCCTGTGGGGCCTTAGCCCTGTCTATTCTGTCTGAACTTTTCCCCATAAATTCTGAGTTTGGCTTTTGAGCTGAATTGCCTTGTGGTTGGATTGGTTGCTATTCAGTGATGTTTGCAGCTCCCAGCAACTTTTAGATCGACTGTGAAGGAGCGATAGGCCACCTTGCCCCCCTGGGCCTCTGTGGGTCATCGCTGCTCTTTGGGTGTCCTCTATGAAGGCCTGGAAAGCAAACTGCAGCTGGAAGGCACTGGAGCTACCTTGAAGGAGTTTAGATGTGGGTGGAAAGCAGGGCAGGCATGAGAAAGCGAGACTGCTGAACAGCAGAGCTGGAGGGAGCGCTGCGCTGGCCTTCTAGGGCTTGCTCCTGTGGGGAGTCAAGGGAACACAGCGCCATCTTGAACTGGCTCCTCTGGAACAGGAGCGAGGCCCCCTTGTCGATGATAAAGAAGTTGGGAGGGGCCCTTTGAAAGGAGATGATTTGGGGGATTCTGATTCTTTTGGTAGGATATGGAGTTGTATCTTCTGGGGAGGAGGGAAATGGGGGTCTGCTCTGTTTATTGACAGCCGGTGGGGAAAGGGCAGCAGTGTCCCCCAAGGTGCCAGGGAGTCCTGTCTTCTGCAGCTCTAGTCCCCAGAAGCAGCTTCTCCTGTCTTTCCCTGATTCTTCAGCAAGGGAAGAGGCATGACCCGTTTCATGGCTGCTGCCCGAGGCTAAAATGGTTGTCAAAGTTGTTTCCTGGGCCCCTCGTATCTTCCTTGTTTTTTGAAGCCTGCCAGACCTCTGCTTTGTGCCTTACCCACCTCTGTCTAGGCTTGCTTGTTTTTTGTTTTGTCCTGGGCAGTTTGCAGGAAGCATTCTTGCATACTATACTTCATATAGTATGTGCTGACTCTAGACTCCATCTTACCCATGATGGAAAAGGAAGTTGTGAAAGTTGCCAGGAAGAGCTGGTATTTTTCTAAGTGGAAACTTTGTGGAGTTTGTTAGCTAATGGAGATCAAAACAAAACAACAACTATGTTTTTTGAGCACCTACTATTTTATGTTGGGTTTTGGGCAAAGTCCATCAAATCTGTTGGTTCATTTATTCCCAAGAACAATCAAGTAGGTGGTTGTTGCTAGCACACAGTTCTCAATGCAAATGGGGAAACAGAGATTGAGAGAGGTCACAGAGATCTTCAGAAGTTGGAGGCCAAGGGATTCAACTGGGTAGAGTGGGACATTCTGACCCAATAAATTCATGCCCAGCCTGTGGGCATTTACCAACCTTTCTTGTAGAGGTTGTCCATGCTCTGAGACCTGCCGTGGTTCTGAATGTGGAGTCCTCAGTGGTAAGGGAGTCATAGCCCCAGGTTGGAGGTGGACTTGGGAATGACTGCAAAATACCTCCACGGTCTGCCCCATCTTTGGGCTTCTGCAGATTGCACTTCTGACATAGATTTTGGCCTCTATTGTTGGACAATATATGTCTTAGGAATGACCATGTGTGTTTATGTAGGGGCCTTGGAGTGTTGTGATGATTAGTTGTATGTGTCAAATTGATTGGGCTCAGTGGTACCCAGATGGTTAATCCAAATAATTTTCTGAGTGTTTCCTTGAGGTGTTTTTGGATGTGTTTAACATCTAAATTTTTTTAAAAGACCTTTTTTTTTTTAATTTATGCATACAACAACTGGTGTGTAGGCTAGAGGTGTGGGGCGGGGGCTGGTGAGAGGATTCACCAGAGACAGAGTGGGGAGCAGAATAGGTGGATCTACTGAAGTACACTGCTGAGGGGAGCAGCAGGCGAGACAGGAGAGGTCTGCTGTGCCATGTGGGTCATCTCCAAGGCTAGGGATCAAACTCATGCTGCAGCAGCTGGCGATGGTTTGATAGTGCTGAAACTTTAACCCCTGTGCCACCAGGGAGGCCTTAACATATAGATTTAATGACAGAATAAAGCAGATTGCTCTCCCTAATGTAGATGGGCCTGGTGCAATCTGTTAAAGGCCTGAATAGGTCAAAGACTGACCTTTCTCCAAATAAGTGGGATTTTCTTCTGCCCAGCTGCTTTTGAGCTGGGACATCAGTCGTTTTCCTGCCTTTGGCCTTGGACTTGGACATAATGCATCAGCTCTCTTGTGTCTTCAGGTTGCTAATTTAGATCTCTGATTTATCAGCCTTCATAGTCCTGTGAACTAATTTCTTATAACAAAATCATCATCCTGTTTTTTGCCGGAGAACCCTGAGTACTACAAGTACTTATTCTGAGTCACTGTCCTCCTTATTTTTCAAGTCAGCCGTCATCTGAGGTCTTCCTGTGGATGCTCCAGGGACACAGTGGAGCCATAGTTTCTTCACTCACGTTTGCTTTCCTTTCTTATCGCTAAACTTACAACACAGTTTTGAACACAGACAGCTCATTGTCACATTCATCCTTTTTTTCCAATTCTTTTTTAATGACTTTAGGAAATTTTCTTGCCTATCTTTCTATTCTCTTCACCTTCTTTGCTCTTTTTCAATCATTTGCTTTTCCTTTGCACCCTTCCCATTGCTTTTCTTTCTTATTGAACTATTCAGGATCCAGAGTATCCCTGTAATTATAGTTCACACAGTTCAGGATAGCATTACAATGAGATAACATCTCACACCTGTGAGAATAGCCTCTATCCAAAAGATCAGACACAACAAGGGTTGGTGAAGATGTGGAGAAAGTGAACCCCTATAAACATTATTGGTGGGAATGTAAACTGGTCCAGCCCCTATGGAAAGCAGTATGGAGGTTCCTCAAAATATTAAAAACAGATGATCCAGCAATTTGATTCCTAGATGTCTACCCCCAAACTGCAAAATCACTTATTAGAGGGATACAGGTACCCTGTGTTCGTTACAGCACTATGTTCAACAGCCAAGTTAAGGCACCCTCGTGTCCAAGGACAGGTGAGTGGATTAGGGAGCTGTGATATATATACATAATGGAATTCTATGTAGCTATAAAAAAAGATGAAACCTTGCCTTTGATAAAGACAACTTTGATGGAATTTGAGGTGACCATGCTAAGAAGAAATAAGTCAGAAGAAGGAAAAAGACAGATACCAGATGGTTTCCTCATATGTGGAATACAAAAAATAAGGCAAAAGAACTGATAAAATTAAACCAAACCCTAGAAATCTGACCACAGAATTGAAGCCAGTGTGAGGGGTGGTGGCGTTGGGGAGAGAAGGGGCAGATGAAGGCCCAGTGGACTGTGGGTGCCTTGGTGGTAGGTGTGATGTAGCAGCATATGTCTGGAAAGTGTGATCCTATACCTCTGAATCATCTACAGTGTTTTAAGCCAATGCCACCCAAATTAAAAAAATACAAAAATAAATTCACGACAGTGTTGGTTTTTTTACGTACAAGATCACCTATCTCTTAAACCCATCCTAGGATTTCTAGGAATGTCTTCACTCACCTCATTTCTTATTAAAGCTCATTTTCTTTAAGCACCAGCTTTGAAGATGAATAAAATATTTCCTTTGAACTTAACTGTTTTGCTATAAATATAGTTGTAAATTTAGTTACCTAGTCTGCAACTTTTCTGTTTTTAGCGTTTATTTTCCCTGAAGAAATGGAGACATCTACCACATTTTGGATCGAAGAGCCTGTGGGGGCCACCCTAGTCCCACTTTCCTGTTGTTGTTGGGGGGCCATCTCCCCACTGGGATGTTGGGGACATTCCCTGTTTCTTTTCTGTTTCCTTTGTTGCCTTTGCGTTTTTCTCATTTATACTTCATCATTCCTTGACCCTCACTCCAGAATACGCTTTGTGAACTGCTAGCCTACCATGAGAGCCAGGGTGCAGATGTCTAGGGAGTTCCAGGGAGCTGTCCAAATTGGGCGTCTGTGACTCTCAGCCTGGCACAGATGGAATCGCGTGTGCCATACACCCCTGGCATGAGGGTCTGGGTCGTGAGACCTGGCTTAGCCAGCCAGTGCATGTATAGTGCCTCCAGTAGATTAGCAGCAACACATTGTGTATATTTTTCAGCAACAGAAATTTCAACTAAAGGTAAGAGTTAGTTTGAAGTGCCTGTGGACAGATGAGTGGGTAAAGAATATATGCTCTCAGCCCCATTGGGGCTCAGAATGGGGGAGAGGGGAGCACAGGGGACTGTGGTGATGGTTCACTGGTGAATTGGTGGTGGGAAACCTACGGGGAATATACAGTAATGTAAAAGACACAAATTAAAAAAAAACAACCCAAACTAGCAAAAATAAAACAACTAGTGATATAAAAAATAAATAAATAAAAAGAAGTAGAACCAGGAAAAAAGAAAAAAAGGAATCTATGCTCTCTATATCCGATAGGGTATACTCCTTGGCTATAAAAAAAAAGTTGAATGCCATTTGCAATAACTTGGATGGACCTAGAAGGACTTAAGCTAAGTGAAATAAGTCAGATGGAGAAAGACAAACACTGGATGATTTCACTCATGTGGAAGATAAAGAAGCAAAACAAACACATGAGCTAAATGAAGCAAAAATAAACTTTTAGACTATGAAACAAAACAAAAGCAGCAAACTCCCAAAACCAACCTTCTTAAAGCTCAGACCAAAGATATAAGCCATAAAACCTGAAACTCCCCTTTATTTCCCTCCTCCGCTGACTGCACTGATTTATCAGGCTCAGGCTGGGCTGTTGCATTCGGTGGATATATTCCAGCTCAGGAAGTAACGGGTGGTAGTCTTCAATTAACTCTTGGATTTTATAAGGATTTGGGGCAGCTTGTGTGTCCTGGGAAGAGAGTAGTCCTTTGGGGGTTGCCAGCAGTTTGAGTGTCTGCATTCTTTGCAGGCTGACTTTGGTGGGGCAGTGTTTGCGACAAGTCAGAATTCTGTGATGTTGCTATAGGTGTGCGTCTCTTGTAACTGAAATCGTAGACACCATCCAGAATGGCAAGGAGCACCTTGAAATCTCCTTGATTTATCAGATTCCTTGCCACCAAATTTGCAGTTTAACACAAAAGAGTGTTCTGGAGAAAACATTGTTCCTTCCTTAGCAAAACCAAAATGAAATACAAAAGAACTGTAGTGAAAGAACATTCTAGAAGACATACTAACCTGAATAAGACTTGTTGTGGCATCACAGAATATTGACGCCAGCAGGAGCATGATAAAATGAATTCCAATCCTTCATTTACAGATGAAACTGAGGTCCTGAAACTTTAGTGTTTTGCTCTATGTCAAGATTTACTATCACCATAGTAATATGGTCACATCAGCCTGACCTGCCGTGTGGCCTTCCACGAGCTAGGTGACGCCTGGTGCGGATCATCAGCTTGGCCAGAACAAAAGCAGTGGTTGTGTTTGTGTTCTCTGACTCTTGGGGTCGCTGATCTCTCCATGAGATGGTTTTGCTACTTTATCTTCCACATGTGAGTGGAATCATATGGTGTTTGTCTTTCTCCATGTGATTTATTTCACTGAACATAATACCCTCTAGGTCCATCCATGTTGTTACAAATGCAAGATTTCAGGTTTTTTTTGAAATAGCTGAATTAGTATTGCCTTGTGTCTGTGAGCACATCTTTATCCACTCATCTACCGTGGAACACTTAAGTTGTTCCCACATTTCTTTTTTTTAAAATAACTCAATACTCAATATACTTTCTATTTATAGCTAGTAGAGTATTTAACGACAGACTCCAGGTCATTATTTATCTGAGGTCCTCATAGTCCCATTTTCTTCAAGCTGACAAATTTCACTGTAGTCTTTGTGGGGAATGTAAATATGAAATTAATATTGTAGCCATTAGTCACGTATTCCGAATTTTTCCCTTGTAAATTCCCAGAGCAGAAGCATGAAATTCATCGGCCCAGATCCTTGGTGCTTTAAAAACCATGGTGGCATTGTGGATATTTTACTGCTCCATTGAAATCTAATGCTCTAAGGAGTTTAGGAAGACGTTGCCTGTACTGATTTATGCTTTTAAAAGCAGGGAGCTGTTTCCCTGGACCGATGCAGACTGACTCAGTTGTGCTTTGTGATGATGGGACAGCCCGTGTAAATTCTGGGTTTTCGTGCCTCTCCTGAAAAGCGTGTGTTCAGGTTGCTTGGTAACTGCTGTTGTAATGTCCACAGCCAGCTTATCATCGGTGCTCGCCAGAGAAACAGGTCCCGCTGCTGGAAGCTAAAGTGCTTAGAATTGATTTTCATGACATTTTTCTCTTAATGAAATCTCATCAATTTCCATCCTCCTGGCTATTTTGAGACAAGGAGGGCCCTAGGAGGAGCAGCTTACAGACTGGGACTGCGCTTTGCCTGTTGGGAGGCCGCCTTCCATGAG
The DNA here is from genome assembly GCA_004024925.1 of Scalopus aquaticus. Classification (NCBI taxonomy): domain Eukaryota; kingdom Metazoa; phylum Chordata; class Mammalia; order Eulipotyphla; family Talpidae; genus Scalopus; species Scalopus aquaticus. The sequence goes on from PVIJ01001696.1 coordinate 144,926, forward strand.
GTCCAGGTTCATGAAATATGTTCTCAAGGCCTTTGCATGAGGGCCAGCTCTGTCTGATGTTTCACATTATAGAACCAGCCAGATTTATGTCTCCGGCAATGAATTCCAAGCCCCAGTTTTAAGGGATTTGCAAAAGGGAGAGGGATACTGTTAGCTTATTGAGAACGAAAACTTGGGAAAGCCGTAGTAATTCAGGGCTCATTGTAGAAACTGAGAAACCATGGCTGTAATTCTCTTTTGTCCCAGAGAAGCATGCCAGAAATTTTACTTTGAAAACTGGGAGACCGCAGGAGTCTGCGATTTAGGGATTTTATTCAATAGTGGTGGGGGTGGCCAGGTGAGATTTCTTACACCCTGAGGGCACTGAACTATTTGGGCCCTTTTAGAAGTTGATTCAAGCTCTGCAGCCTCTCCCCAGAAAACTGTATGCTCTTGTATATGGTTTTGGGGCTCAGGAATCCTTGGGATTTGAGGATTTCTTTGGCCTTCATACTTCAGTTTTTTGATTTTGTTTTTGTTCTGGAGTCACGGTACTTAGTGCTGTGCTAAGTTGTCATGCTCCTGAAATTTGGGGTCTTGACTGTGTTCCCCAGTTCAGTATTGGTGAACTGCTGCTGATGCAGCATTAAGAGGTTGCTCTTATAAATTAGAAACACTGAAATAAACTGCCTGGGTGTACTTTCATTAAAAATAAACAACCCACCCAAACCAAAACAGAAACCTGGCAGATTTCCAAGGCAAGGGAAGAGTAACTAGGAGCCAGGAAGGGAGAGGGCCCCAAAAGGAATATTAACACCTAATTCTGTGTGATTGCATTTTAAAAACCGTTTTCAAAAAATATCAGATATTTTCCCCAAGGACAAAGAATTAACCCAGTGAGGATGTACAGCAGAATGGTCAATAATTCTGAACTCAGTTCTAGAAGTGTCTGGGGCCATGGGCGCAATCTGGCTCTCTTTGGAAACTGCCTTGTGAGAAAAGGTTGCTTCTTCCCTCTCCCCATTATTTTGTAATGTCTGGGGACTTGACCCCGAAATGCCTGTTCATTATTTCTTGTCCATTACTAGAGCGTTTAATTATTCCCAAAGACTGGGAGTCCGTGGGGAAGCAACAGGCCTGGCCACGTCCTGCGCTGGGCTCTCCCATAATCCATTCCTTCCCATCCTTTCTCTCCTTTGCTTTTCAAAGATAAAGCTGTGAAAAGAAGTGGAGAATCTGAACTTTCTACCTTGTGGGCAGGGGTGCTCTCTGTTGAGGTGACTCCTGGATAGTTAAGGTGCTGTCAATCCAGGATAATGAGTGTGGGGATACATTTGAACTTAGTGTTAAGTATAATTAGTTCATCCAGAGTGGATGGAACCCGACCCGTCTCCAATACCTGTCCTCATCCTGGCGCTGTGCTTCCTCTCTGACCTTGCTAGGTTCCTTTCCTTCTTCAGCTTATTTTCTGTCCTAAATTTTTTTTTAAAGATTTATTTTTTATTTATACATACAAGCTGGGGTACAGGCCAGAGGTGTGGGGCAGCGAGAGGGTTCACCAGAGACAGCGGGAAGCAGAACAGGCAGATCAGAAGTACACTGCTGAGGGGAGCAGCTGGCGAGGCAGGAGAGGTCTGCCGCACCAGGTGGGATTCTCCCCGGCCGGGCATCGAACTCGCGTCGCCGCTGCCGACAGCTCCACAGCGCAGCGCCCAACCGCCGCGTCACCGGGGAGGCCCTTTCCTAAATTTTTTAACTCTACATTTTACTTAGAATGATTCCACCTGGCCAGAAGAATGTCTATAAAATCATTTGCATATATAAAGTCAGAACTGAAATTAAATAACACGTAATAATAAATAACTGTATAGTAATTAAACAGTACTGTTCATCTATAAACAGTGGTTAGGACCAGTAAATTTAATGGATGCTCTTTACTTATGTAATGAAGTTCTTTTTTTTTAAGATTTATTTATATGCATTCGAGAGCTGGGGTGTAGGCCAGAGGTGTGGGGAGAGGTTTCACCAGAGTCAGAGTGGGGAGCAGAACAGGCAGATCTATTGAAATACACTGCTGAGGGGAGCAGCTGGCGAGACAGGAGAGGTCTGCTGCACCATGTGAGACGCTCCCTGGCTGGGGATCGAATTGGTGCTGCAGTGGTTGCAGATAGCTTCATAGTGCACCTTAACCACTTGTGCCAGCAGGGAGGCCCTATAATGAAGTTCTAAGAAAGAAAGCCCACTATTGATTTTGACTCCTTAAGATAATTTCACGTAGTATGATGCCGCGTAGAATTCACTTACAGAGGACCGGTGCCAGCCAGCGTGACTGCAGTTTATTTGTCTATTGTCCCTTTGTGGGGAAGACGGTGAATTTTTTTTTTTAAGATTTATTTATGCATACAAGCTGGGGTACAGGCCAGAGGCGTTGGGCAGCGAGAGGGTTCACCAGAGACAGAGTGGGGAGCAGAACAGGCAGACTGATGGAAATACACTGCTGAGGAAGCAGCGGGTGCAGCAGGAGAGGTCTGCTGTGCCATGTGGGAACCTCCCCGGCCGGGCGTTGAACTCGTGTCGCTGCTGCGGACAGCTCCACAGCACAGTGCTTAACCGCTGCTCCAAGATGGTGAATTTTTATCCCATTTTTTGGAGGTGAGGTTCTTTTGTCTTCATCTCCCTGCCCTGACCCAACTGCCTGCTGTGAGTAGGGGGCCTTAATGAATATACCTGGATTCATTAATTTTTCACAACAGATTGCAGGAGAAAATTGGGGAAAAAGAGAAGTAGGGTGGGAGAGGTCAAAGTGTCTGAGCCAGGAAACATTTTTTCTCATTATTGATTGCTTGGGACGTCTTCTAATTAGCAGTGTATTCCCGGCATCTGCCTGCCACTCACCGGCAGTGAGTGAGCACTGTGTGTGTGTCTGCGGTGCCCACGAAGTCCCTCCTGATCCTAACGAGGCGGTGCAAGTGCAGAATTCGGGTTCTGCTTTCATAGTCTTTCTCTTTGGCCAAACTCAGTCAGGTTCCTAGGTGACCTCTTTTTGATCCTTGACTTTGGTCCCTGATTCTCTTGGGCCTGCCCAGCCCAGCATTGGCAAAGAATCCTGCTGTCACCCCCCAGCTTAATGTCTGACCACCCATGGCATGGGATCAGGTTACTTACCGGCACCTTTGATCTGTAAGTTTTGGCATGTTTGTAGCCAGAATCCCCCTACCCACACCCTTGGTGTCTCCTAGTAATTTTCCACAGCTTGACCTCCTCCCTCTGCTCCTTGGCTATAAATCCCCACTTGTCCTTAATGTTTTCGAAGTTGAGCTCGATCTCTCTCCTCTAGCTCAATAATCTCGAATCAGCCTTCCTTACTACTTTAATAGGTGTTGGCTAATTTTTCTCTTTAACAACCTCTAGATTCTTTCTTACTCAATGTGTTCATATTGGGGGCTCTGAAAGGAAATCCAAAACTACAGTGACTTTCTCCAAAAAGAGTTGATTTTTTGATCTTCTCTCCCAAATGGTGACCCTAGACCCAGGGTCCCTCTGGATTGTGGCCTTGCCGTCCACACCTTGTGTCTTCCAAGGTCACCATGTTCCTGCCAGTCAAGTCATGGAAGGGGGAAGAAAGAGATGGAGTCTTGAGTGTGGAGGACCCGACTCTTCCATTCCTTGGTCTGACTCAGTCACACAGTCACCTGTCTCTTCAAGGAGGCTGGGAAATGTAGACCAGAGGAAGAGAGAATCTGCAATTTAGACCAGTGTCACATGTCATTTGGATGTGGGGGCATTTTGGGTCACACATGGAGAAATGCTGTACATGATGCAAAGTGTCTTTCTGTCCTGATAGCCCATGATTCTCCTGTGCTGGACAAAAGCAATAAACAAAATCCCAATTTTTTTTTTAAACCCATATTATAAGTTTGGTGAAGGTTGTTGACTTGTTCAGATTAGTTATTAGTCTCTTCTCCCCACTGGCTTTACAGTCACCTTGTTTTGACTCTTGAGCTTCAGAAACATACCAGGATGTTGCCTTATGGTGCCCATTCCATGATGGGGTGCTGGGGACCAGGATGCGGGGGGATGCGCAAGATATGTGCTTCCTTCCCTTAGCAACTAACTATGGTGCATGGTTTGCTGTTTCTTTTGTCCTTTTAAAGCCACCTTTTCTTAGGATCAGGGATCTGGGGCCATGAAAACTCTTGTCTGCTGTTGACTTGGTCATTTGTGTTGTGATTTTTTAAAAGACCAAGTGCTTGGGTTATTTCATTCAGCCAAGAAACAGACATGGGGTGGGGAGGGTAGAATGTGATGATCAATTTTCTTTAATGTCTCCAAGGAAAGTTGTGGGGTCAGAAGAAATATTTGCATCTGCGTGAGATCTGGCTTGAGCCAATGGCAATGGTGAGGGAAAAGTAGACTGTGAATTCAGAGTCTTTGAATGATTTTTTTTTTGGGTTTCTAATTTCTCACATCATTTGTTGCTAAGCTACTAGCATTTATGATACAGACTAGCAGGTGCTTTCTAGATTGAACATAATGCTGACATCAAACAATATTAGCTAATGTTTATAGACTACTTACTGCACACGGCCTTTGGTATTATCCTATTTCCTCATTCCAGCAACCCTAGGCAGTGTTAGTACTATTTTAATGCCTGTTTTACCAGTTGAGGGAAACTGAGGCAGTCACAGGTGGTTAAGTGATTGTGTAGAGTGACATTTCTGGTTATCCAGACCCTTTGGATAAAGAACAAGTAATCCATGGCTTCATCCCTTGTCAGTGTGATTTGTTCCCCTTTAGTCATTATATTCTTGGACAACCCATTGCTTTTCCAGCGAGCCCCTCCCCTTTGTTTTTACATGTAAATGACATGGTGTGGAAGAAAGTGGGCCATTTCCTTTCACCACAGTTATGCTTTCTGCATTGGCATCTAATGCTGCCAACTTTTTGAGGCTGTAAGTAAAGCCAGCCGTGTTTCTTAGCAGTCTCAGATAGTACAGGAAGCTTAGAAATATTAATGACAGGTCAGTTATCATTTCTTTTAGCCATCATTTCATAGGCATTTCCATTCTGATGCATTTTAAAGAACAGAATACTTTGAAAGTTTGTTACTTTTCTCATGTGGCAAGGGAAGATGGTATTATTTCTGTTTGCAGGCACATTTTAAACATGTGCCAGCACCCCCTTCCTGTCCAGCTGCTTCTGGACAGTTAACGGTGATGGCCAATCTCCACGGCAGACGTCCCCAGCCAGCCTCGTACTTTCCCCTGGACTGTCATCAGGTGAAAACGACCAGTTGATTATAGAACGTGGTTAATCTTACCCTGCCTTTATTATTTCTCATCAAGTAGCAAATTGATTCATTGAGATCAGTGCTTCTCAACTGTGGATGAAATTGCTGGCAGCCAGGGGGTGGAGGCCAGGGAGGCTGCCACACATCCTGCCATGTGCCGAGCCCCTCCACTCCCTCAGGACAAAGCATACCCAGCCGAAAATGCCAGTAATGCTCAAAATGCTGTAACGCCAAGGCTGCGAAACGCCGAGTTGATCGTTAGAGGATTTTTTTTAACATTTAGGGGAGAGTAAGAAATAGGATTCCAAAGACATTTGTTGAGATCTCTGGAGCAAAAGGAGAGAAAGCGGTTACAGTTTAATACGTGAGCTTGAGGTAAGCTGTGTGCAGTTCTGTCCACTCCTCCAGAACCTGGTTTAAGAAACATGCACAGAGTGTTAGCTCAAGGAGGTCACAGCTGCATATTTGTGGGGCTTCTTGGTCCCTTTTGTTGTTTTGTGTTTAAGGGAGTTTTTTATTATTGTTAAAGATTTTATTTATTTATTTTTGTATAGAAGAACTGGGGTAAAGACCAGAGGTGCGGGGTGGTGAGAGGGCTCACCAGAGACAGAGTGGGGAGCAGAACAGGCAGACCTACTGAAATACACTGCTGAGGGGAGCAGCGGGCAAGGCAGGAGAGGTTTGCTGTGCCATGTGGGAAGCTCCCTGGCCGGGGATCGAACTCAGGTCTCAGCGGTGATAGCACTGACACTTAACCCCTAGGCCACCAGGGAGGCCCCTGTTTAGGGGAGTTTAAAGAGTAGCTGATGAGCTAGTGCTCTGTTGATTAGCTCCTGTATCTTCACTTCAGAAAGTTTGAGCTTTATTAATAAAGCAATCCTAAGTTTGGACAAAGATCTGTTCTCCTCATGCCTGTCCCAAAACATTGGAAGCTATGTAATGATTCGAAAATAGGTAAGTGGTTAAATAAATTATGGAATATCTATATGACAATTTAAATGATTTTTTAATGACATGGAAATAAATTTAGGCTATGTTACATAAAATAAACTAGAGAAATAATCTTATATCTAATATGGTCTTAATTTGGCGATGGTTATTCTAAAAATAGACTGGAAAGCTTTCATTTTTGACCATGAAGGGCTGTTTTCACTACATTTGGATAGATTTTCCAAATGAGGGCAGGTTACAGTTTTTAAATTGAAGTAATAGTGCATTATAACATTACATAAATTTCAAGTGTCCATCATTAAAAATCAACATGTGTGTTTGCTATCTAAGTTCATCACTCAAAGTCCAGTTGTGTTCTTGAACAGACCGTCATCCCATTTTACCCAACTACCCTCCTTCTCTCATCGCTCTGGCAATCACTGATTAATCTTATAGTCCCAAAGTTCATTTTTGTTGTATTTAACTTATGTTTGTTTGTTTTCGCTATACACCACATAAGGGTGAAATCACACAAGGTATCTCTCCATCTCGCTCATTTCACTAATCATAATAACGTCTAGGTCCATTCATATTGTTGTAGCTTTTTTTTTTTAATAGTAGAGTAATATTCCACTGTGTGTATGGACCACATCGTTATCCAACTATCTCTTGATGGGCACTTAGGTTGTTTCCATCTCTTGGCTGTTGTAAATCGTGTGGGGATAAACACAGGAATGTTTTTATCTCTTGAATCTGTGATTTGTAGATAATTCTACCTTAGGGAATAAGTGTTGGTAGAAGGATGGGGATACAACTTTATGGGACAGCAGAGGGCAGAATAGCCAGGTTTCTTTACCTATGTAAAGGAAGGCTTCCCTGAGGAGGTGGCGTGTGAGAAGGATCTTAATGGCAAAGTAGGAGTTTATGAAGGGCTGAGAAACTCCCATTCCTGAGCTGTAAATGGGAGCTGCCCACTGAGTTCTGTAAATTGCTAGGTGAGTGAAAGTTATTCTTGTTAATGCTTCACACAGCAGAAGTGCATGAGTAACCCAGGGCTTATTTCCCCTTGGGCCTTCTTATAGGACAACTAGATCGATCATTTCCTCTGAATTAATTACGTTTGTTTGCCTCCAGTGACAAGGCATTTTGTGACCTTCCAGGAACCTCTGTTTTAAGTACCTTTACGCTCTCGTGTCCCTTTTTACTTTGTTGTGTTCCCTGCTTGCTTTAAACTAACTCTAGGACTCGGACTTTCAAAGACTCACTGGAGTGAAGCTGAAGGTTGATTCAAAGGCATCGGGGCAGTCTCAAGTCAGCCTGCTCCCTTGGCAGCAGGACTTCATTGCTGCTCTACAAACAGCTTGAATATAGGTTCGAACCTTGGGGAACTTTCTTAGTGAGAAAGCTAAGAATTAATCTGCTCAGCACAGAACCCTGGGTGCTAAGGTGTGTGGGAATCGGGAGAATGGAAGACACCCGGAATTATAACTGATGTAGACGTCAGGGGTGGTGATAACCTGTTTGGAAGCGAGAACTCATTATCCTGCAGGCCAGCCTCTGAAAGGCAGCTCCCAGCCCTGGTCTTCACAGCGATAGTGCCCGCTTGTGATTCTGTGTTCAGAATTCTTTGTCACACTTGCTTCAGACACCAAGGCCACGCACAATCTAGCTTTATCTGTTTGGAGACCTCAGGTTCCTCTTGGGTCCCCATCCTGTATAATCAGAGGACTCAACACCTTTTCTGGAAGCCTGCTAGTCTGTCCTGTGTTCCTGTTGTCCAGTGTCTGAACCACTGTTTCACATCTTTTGTCTATTTTTCAGATTTCAGGGCAGTGTATGCCTTGGTCCCTGTGATTTAATCCCGGCTGGATGGGAGGTGGTGCAGTATATTTCACGATGCCCCTTTTCCTTTTCAAGTAGGCCTTTTCCTTTTCAAGTAGGCTTTAAGAAATAAAAGTGTACACACATTAAACTTCAGTCATGGTAAATTTGCGGGAGTAGTGCGTTCCCGGACAATCTTTCGTAGGCAAATTTTTTCTGTGTGTGAGCCCCGAGTGAAGATATATCAAACCAGAAGTCATTTATCACTGGTCAACAAATTTTTATAAAAGTCGTGTTACTGAAATAAAATTAGTCATTTCCTATCAATTTGTATATACTCAACACGAATATGACAGTCAAATTCTAATTTTGGCTCTAGTTTTTTGGGTACTCTGCAATAAATGGATGTTTACATCACAAAATGCATGTCAATAGTAATAGGCCTATGGTTAATACCTGAAAAAAATCAAGTAATAGACTGCTTCTTAGATTTCTTCGCTTGTCTCTTGTACAGCTGTTCAGGAGCATCTCTGGGGAGTGTCCAGCATTGTAATGGACCATTTTCTCTGGTATCTTTGTTCCATTGATGCGGTGTCTTTTTTTTTTTTAATTTTTTTTTAAAGATTTATTTACTTATACATACAAGCTCGGGTACAGGCCAGAGGCGTGGGGCGGCGAGAAGGTTCACCAGAGACAGAGAGGGGAGCAGAACAGGCAGATCAGAAATACACTGCTGAGGGGAGCAGCGGGCGAGGCAGGAGAGGTCTGCCGCTCCATGTGGGATTCTCCCCGGCCGGGTGTCAAACCCGCATCGCGAGCTGTCGACAGCTCCACAGCGCAGCGCTCAACTGCTACGCCACCAGGGAGGCCCCTGATGCGGTGTCTTGATGAAAATGTTCGCCATGTTCATCACTAACCCTACCACAGTTTTCAGGGAAGAAATCCAGATGGGAATGAAGGAAGTGGATCTTTAGAGACATATTGCAGCCAAGTTTCTGATACTGCATCACATGTCTTCTACTAGTTCCTTGTAGTTTTCTGCCCTAACATTCCCAAGAAAGTTTGTAGACACTAGGCGAAAAGCATCCCATGCTTGTTTCGCATCACCCTGCAGCAAGTTGTTGAACCAGTCATCTTTGAAGAGCTCTCGAATCTGAGGACCCACAAAAACTCCCTTTGTAATCTTTGCTTTGTTGAGTCGAGGAAATTTTTTATGCAGGTATCGGAAAGCTGGCAAGGTCCGGTCATGGCTTTCACGAAATTCTTCATCCAACCTAGTTTGATGTGAAGGGGTGGTAGCAGGATTTTGTGAGCTTTGACCGGAGCTGGGTGATGGATATTCTCTCCAACTGCTACATTTTGTCTGCAAGTCCATTCCTTCTATAAGCAGTGCAATTCACTTGCTCGGCTGTCCCACCTACATGTATTTTGTATATCCCTGCTGCAGTCCCATTAAAAGGGCAACTAGCTTCAAATCACCACAGATGTGCCAGCTGTACTTGTTATACTCAATGGAATTCATTAGCTGCTTTAAGTTATCGTATGTCTCTTTCATGTGGACAGCATGCGCTACTGGAATAGATGGAAGACAGTTTCCATTGTGCAAAAGCACAGCCTCAAGACTTAGTTTCAAAGAGTCTAGAAATACTCTCCATTCTTGTGGTTCATGAGTGATTTCTAAGGCATTCATGAGGCCCTCAATATCAGAACAGAATACCAGAGTACTTTCCTTTCTGAAGAAAGGCTCCAACTGCTGGTGGCACTTTCGATAGAAAGTAGTTGTGACATCTTCTTCTAGAAGATTCCATTATTGGAGTCTTGATCCTAGCAATTCTGCCTTGTTCTTGGATAAGTCCAAATCATGAACCAGGTCATCTAGTTCTTCCTGTGTTAGTCTGTGGGGTTGATGATGCAGCACAGTGAAAATCTGGATCACTGCATGCTGACGGAACAGGAGAAGAACAGGTCGGCTCACCCTTGTCCTCATCAGATGAATCAAGAGAATATTCTGCTGGAGGTTCTGGACTAGGAAGTCCCTCACCACGTGGAATTGGTCTCAATGCAGACGGAATGTTTGGGTAGACTATTCTCGACTTCTTTGGATTCATTATTCTGCCGGAAAGAGGAGGAACCAAGCAGAAATAACAGTCTTTTATGGGGTTGCTTGGCTCTCTCCACACCATGGGGACTGCAAATGGCATTGATGGTCTTTTGCCATTTAACCACTGTGAAAGCTGTGTTGTACATGGAGCAGAGCATATATGTGGGTCCCAAGGCTTCTCTTGGTCACCAACCTTGCATCCAAAGTCAAGATTATAAGCCTTCTTCACTTGAGAAGTGATACTTTTCTTCTGTTTGGCAAATGTCACTTCTTTACAAATAGAGCAGAAAACTGGCCACGCTATTAATGCACTTTCGCAGCATGACTCTTCTGTATTGTGCCTAAATGGATAAAATAATAACAGTTCTATGGAACAGTAGCTTAAACTGTCTCACACAAAGTCTGAAGTATTTTCAGTGCTCAACCTTTTCAACAGGGCTTTATAGAGTGCACTGCTGACTTCAGCTTACTTGAGCAGCTGCCTGGCAGTAGTAGTGCATTGCCTCAGAAAATGATGCAATCAACTTTGGATGATGTGTGCATGATGGTATTATGCAATGTGATGCAATATTACATCATTCTAGGTTGCTTTAGGATGTTGTTGTAGTCCTACTGGATAAATTTACATGGTGAAACATATAAAATGAATTATATGAAATATCTTCAAAACGAGAGCTAATAAAACATTTTCAGGGTTATGTTCATGTTCAGCACACCAAGATACTACAGAGTAGGGCCTTTTTAAATCAGTAACAATCTCAGTGTTGACCAGTGTTATCACCCTCATCTTAAAGCATTCTTAAAACTGTTCTTTTCAGCCATTGGGAATCAGATCCTTTTTTTAATGTGCTGCCTCTTCTGCGTATGTTTGGAGAAGTTCTGAAAGAAAGACTTATGTTTCCAAAGTGTGGTAGGCATTGCCCTATCTTTCAAAAAGAAAGTGTGGATCTTAAAATAGTTGCAGTTGAATTATAAATCAGATGGCTTGATCTTTTCTCAGAGTTCATATTGGCATATGGCACACCAAAGATATTCCTTTTCATTCTCTTTAAACCTTGTTTGCTCAATCTAATCACCTGAATGAAGTTAATTTAGGATTAAGGCACATTTCAGATGAATTTGACTTTTAAAGAACAAGGTAGTAGCTTTTCTACAAAGTCTCTACTGAAACTAGTATTTATAAATGTTATTTTCATATTCCTCTTGGCCTATCTTATCCTTAAAGGCTAGAGTCACACTTGGGAAGACCTGTTCTGGAGAGGCCTGGCTTTCAATTTCTCTAATACTTACTGCTTCAATTGACTTATTTACCTCTGTTTAGGTGAGATAGAATGAAATGAGAAAACTTCAGTGGCCTGACCATGGGATAAAGCCAGACCTACGTACATTTCTGTGCATTTCATGTTTGCTTTGAGTCTCAGTTGACATTTCTTGGATGATCCATAAAGCAGATTTCCCCCCCAAGGTCTTTTTTTTATCTTTCAGCTGCTTTTCTAAAATGGGGGGTCTGATCTATGTCTCTCCCTTTTGACTGGGATTACCGCCTAGAGATCTGATCCCATCTTCTTGACATGGTCTTAAGCACCCTCAGTGCCTGACCCCCAATTCTTTCCCCGTCCTGTCTCCACCCCCAATTGCATTTCAGTTCTAGGGCAGATACATTATGATACTGCTCTCATAGATCGTATTCATATATTGTCATTCTAAATTTATTATTTATTTTTTACATCATTGTTCATCTTTTGGACAGTCTTTGATTTCTCCCCTCAGGTGAGGTCACTGTATTTTTCCCATCACCATAGCAATTGTGATCCATCACCACCATCCCTTGTGCTCTTCCCTCCCCTGTTTTGACCCCCTCGTCCCTCGCTCCATGCCTTAATCTAAGGTCTGCTTGCAAGTTTTGTCTTTTTTTGACCTCTTATTCTGTTTCTTTATAGTCTACATATAAGTGAAACCAGCCAATACTTATCTTTTTCCTTCTGCCTTATTTCACTTAGCATAGTCCCTTCCATTGCCACCCATGTTGCTGCAAATGGCATGAGTTTATCTTTTTTGGAGGCTGAATTGTATTCCATTGTGTACATGTACCACATCTTCTTGATCCACTCATCTGTTCTGGGATATTTAGGTTGTTTTCATATCTTGGTCATTGTAAATAGTACAGCAATAAACATTGGATTTGCAGGTTTCCTTTCAAATTAGTGTTTTTGTGTCCTTTGGGTAGATTCCTAAGAGTGGAATCACTTGATCATATGGTAGATACACTTTCAGTGTTTTGAGCAACCTGACATGTGGCTTCCCAATGGCGGGGTCCGTGTGCATTCCCACCAGCGGTGTAGGAGGGCTCCTTTTTCTCTATATCCTCACCAGCATTCGTTGTTTTTGATTTTTTAATATGGGCCTTTCTCACTGGTGCGAGGTGCTATCTCATTTTGGTTCTGATTTGCATTTCCCTGATAATTAGTGATGCTGAATATTTTTTCATATGCCTGTGGGCCATTTGTGTTTCTTCTTTGGGGAAGAGTTTTTTTCAGCTCTTCCAGACCGGCCGTATATTTTAATACCTCTCTGTGTTTGCTTCCTGTTTCCCTGGAAATCTTTCTCCCTGTTTCTTCCCTTCTAAGCAATGCATGTTGGAACATTTTCCCAGCCTTTACATGGGGGAATTGCTTCTTCTCTTGTCTGCATTCCTGTAACTCTCACGAACTGGCTAGAGGTTGTGTTTGGAAGGTGATGGTCTCTGTTACTAGGAAGGACATTCATTCATTTATTTTTGGTTTAAGGATATATGCTTCACTCTATTATGTTTTGTACAAGGGGATTAAAAACATTTTTTCATTGGTTTATAACATTAAAACCATTTTAGCATTGGTTTATAACATTAGGTTTCATATATATCCTTATAAGTCAGCATCCCTATATACCATTCTATGTTCACCACTAAAAGTCTAAGGTCATTTTGTAAGGTCATTTTTGAGCAAGGTCACTTGTAAATCTGAAGGGCAGAGCCCCCAGGTGTGGTCCTGGGTTAGCACTGCCAGGTGCCACATGGTTCAGGTGGAAGGTGCCCGACAGTATTAAGAAGGCCTTGGGGAAGAGAGCCTGAGCTCTTACACTGAGAGGCTGGGAGCAGAGCAGCCGGTCTTCTCTGCTTACTTCCTGCTGTGGACGCTCTTTCCCTTGGTGTGGAGTAGCAGAGGAAGGGCCAGGGCTATGGAACTGTGGAGAAGGTTTCACAAAGTAGCAAAAAGGAACTGTGGATTTTGGACATCGCACCTTTATTCATTAAGATCTCCAGATTTTGCAAAGGCAGGACAAGAAAATAGTCCTGAGACTCCTGGTAACTCTGCATAGCATGTCACATTGTATGAGTGAGCTGCCCTCCGTGTGGGGAGGATTCTGTTGATCTGAAAACAAAGTAAATATAAAGCCATCCCAAGCACTTGCCAAGTTCCAGGCACAGTTCTTGGGCCTTGGGTGCACCAGTGAATAAAGAATAGCTCAACCTTCAGGGATCTCATAGAGCAGCTCAACCATGCCACTGCGAGACCTCAGACCAGCAGCCTTCGTGCATTCTCAGCACCCCCAGACCTTCTGAATGAGGCACTTTGGAGGCGGGACCAGCAACGGGAATTTCCATGTCTATGTACTGTATTATGTCGGATTCAAGTCCAAACGTGCCCCTCACCTTGCCATTGTCCCCTTTCCCTTGACTACCCATCTTCCTCTCCCCTACCCTTCTGGAAGCCACTAAGTGAGTGTATAGTCTCAAAGTTTATTTTTGTCTTATTTTGTTCATCTGTTTGTTTCTCTCTATACCACATGCGAGTGAAATCATACAGTGTTGGTCTTTCTCCATTTGACTTATTTCAATAAGCCTAATTCCCTCTCGGTCCACCCATGTTTCTATGTAATTGCAAATGGCAGGGATTCATCTTCTTTTTTAAAAATAACTGAATAGTATTCCATTGTGTATAGCTAGTGCATCTTTATCTGGAGTGCATTTACATGGAGGAATAATTGGGGATTGGACGTTGATGCCAGTGGAGAGTTAGATAGATCTGTAGATGAATGAAATTCCACTCTTAATTGATGAGTGCTGAGACTTTAACCCCTGTGCCACCAGGGAGGCCCCTAGAATTTAATTCTTACTATTTATAATGATTCTTAAAGAATTAAAAAAAATTTAATAGCCTTTTATCAGGTTGATCTTCAGAAGAGTAAGGGTGAGAAGAACATTTACAGGCTGCAAGAAACTTATGTAAAAAGTACAGAGCAATCAAAGAGGACTGAGTCACTCCTGAGGGCACAATTACTACTATTGTCCCTATGTCATTATGATGACTATTATTTTTATGTGAGGGTCATCAGATGAACTAAGCTGGCAAGATCAGTGGCCAGATCATGCTGAGAAGCTTGGCTTTCCTTTTGGAAAACAACTGGGAATGTTTTTTAGCAGTGCAGGGGAATAATACCAGATTTGCAATTCTGTTACCAAAAATTAAGTTCTCTTTTAAATTAGAAAAATGTTAGTATGGTACATCCAAAGCCTAAACCGAGAGTGAAGGAGGAAAACATCGAGAATTTAGAATTTAATTCTTTAAAAAAAATATTTAATTTATTTATGCACACAAGAGCTTGGGGGTAGGCCAGAGGTGCAGGGAGTGAGAAGATTCACCAGAGGCAGAGGGGGAGCAGAACAGGCAGATCGACTGAAAAACACTGCTGAGGGGAGCAGCGGGCGAGGCAGGAGAGGTCTGCTGCGCCATGTGGGTCAGCTCCCTGGTCGGGGATTGATCTCATGCTGCAGTGGCTGGCAGTAGCTTGATAGTGCTGAGACTTTAACCCCTGTGGCACCAGGGAGGCCCCTAGAATTGAATTCTTACTATTTATAATGATTCTTAAAGAACTAAAAAAATTTAATAGCCTTTTTTTACAGCAGTAATTTATAGCATATTCCTCCCCCCATGCACAGCATCCCCATTCACCAGTATTCCAGAGTGGGTCATTTTTACCATCAATTGTCCCACGTGGGCATATCATATTATCTAAATTGCAGAGTTCACATTGGGGTTCACTCTATGTGTGTGCATTCTGGGGATTTGGATACATTTACAATGCTGTGTGCCCACCCTTGTAATTATCACACACAATAGTTTCACTGTCTAAAAATCCTGCAGTCCACTTATTCATCCCTGCCTCCCACCCCCATGTTCCTGGTAACCTCTGACCCCTTTACTGTCTCTGTAGTTTTACCTTTTCCAACTTGTCTTACAGTTGGAATCATACAGTATATAGGTTTTTCAGATTGGCTTCTTTCACTTAGTAATATGCAACTATAGTTTCTCCATGTTGTCTTGTGGCTTATAGCCCACTATTCTTCAGTGCTGAGTAATACTCCATTGTCTGGATGGAACACAAGTTATTTCTCCACTCACTGAAAGACAGTTTAGTTCCTTCTAAATTTTGGCAATTATACATAAAGCTGTTTTTTTATATTTGTGAGCAGGTTTTTGTATGGATATATGATTTCAACTTCTTTGGTCAAGACCAAGAATTGCTGTTCCTGGATTGTATGGTAAGCATATGTTCAGTTTTTAAAGAAATTGCCAAAACTGTCTTTCTAAGTGACTCTGTCCATTTGCATCCCTTCTGGCGATGAATGAGAGTTCCTGTTGTCTCCCATCCTTGCCAGCATTTGGTGGTGGTAGTATTCATTTTGGTTATTTTAATAGATGTGTAGTGATCTGTCACTGTTGTTTTAATTTGCATTTTTTTGGTGACATGTGATTTAGAGCATCCCTTCATTACCATTAGTATAACTTCTTTGGTGAGGTGTCATTTATAAAAAATCAGGTTATTTGTTTTCTTAATGAGTTTTAAGATTTTTTGGCTAACAGTCTTTGATGAGAAAAGATTTTGCAAATGTTTTCTCATAGTCCGTAGTTTATCTTCTCATTCTCTTGAGAGCATCTTTTCATTTTAACGACTTTCAACTTATCAATCATTTCTACCTTAGATCTTGCTTCTGGTGTTGTATCAAAAAAGTCATTGCCATACCCAAGGTCACTAAGGTTTTCTCATATGTTTTTCCTTTATAGTTTTGCATTTTATATTTAGGTTTGTGCACCATTCTGAGTTAATTTTTGTGAAGGATATAAGTGATATGCCTACATTCTTCTTTTTTAATATATTTCTAATTGCTCCCACTCCATTTGATGAAAGGGTTATATTTTCTCCTTTGTATTGCCTTTGCTCCTTTGTCAAATATCATGTCATTATATTTATGTGGATCTGTTTCTGGATTCTATCCTGTTTCATTGATCTATTTGTCTATTCTTTTGCCAATACCACACTCTGGATTACTGTAAATTTATAGCAAGCCTTGAAGGCACTGGTGGTGTTATTCATCCAACTTTGTTCTTCTCCTTCAATGTTCTTTGGCTATTTTGGGTCTTTTGCATCTCTAAATAATCTTACTGAATTTTGATTCTTAAAAAGTACATGTTGACAACATATAGAACATTTTGAAATTAGAAAATACTAGAAGAAACAAAAGCTAATTCCTAATTCAACCTGGATTGAGGTCCCGTTTACTTTCAGAGGCACTTTGATGTGGTCTTTTTTCCTTTGTGTCTGGTTTCTGTTCATTCTGTAGAGTGTGTATAATGAGTATACTTCGATTCTAGCTGGATATTTCTCCCCATTTAGTGGGAAAAATGCTTGTGTTCAAATGTCTTTAAATGCTTTGTAAACGTCCATTTTAACAAGTGTTTAGTATTCCATGGAGTGATGTAGTGTGGCTCACTTAGCTCTTATTTATATTCATGCTTATGTCATTTTGGGTTTGTTTAGTGTATCAGTTAGGGGTCTTCCGAGAAACAGAACCAACAGGAAGGGGTGTGTGTGTGTGTGTGTGTGTGTGTGTGTGTGTGTGTGTGTGTGTGTGAGAGAGAGAGAGAGAGAGAGAGAGAGAGAAAGAGAGAATTGGCTCATACAATTATGGAGGCTGAGAATTTCCGTTATCTGCCTGCCATCTGCAAACTGGGGGACCAGCAAAGCCAGTGGTGTAATTAAATCTGAGTCCAAAGACCTGAGCTGATGATACAAATCTGGTATCATCTCTGGACTGGAGACCCAAGAACCTGGAGTGCTGCTGTCCAAAGACTAGAGAAGGCTGTCTGAGCTCAAACAGCGAGAATTAGCCCTGCCGCTGCCTTTATGTTCTATTTCAGGCCCCCAGTGGATTGGGTGGTGCCCATTGCATTGGTGAGGGTAATTTTTTTTCATTCAGTCTGTTGGTTCAGTTGCCATCTCTTCCAGAAATGCCTTCACAGAGGCACCCAGATAGATCTTCCCTCCTCTGAGGGCCGTGGTTTGACACATAAGTTAGCCATCTCGGTGAGGGGCACGGGAGGGGGATTTATCATGGAATTTGGTGCTGTGCAGTGTGGGAGGTGGGAACAGTCTGAGGAGGCTGTTGTCCCTCTGGCTGGGACATAGTCAGGAAGCCTGAGCAAGGAGGCCCCACTGGAGCCTAAGTCTGCCTGCCCCCCGCCCACCTCGGTGACCTGGGGGGCTGCTAGAGCACAACAGGGTTGTGTTCTTGCTGCAGCCCCGTGTGGAGATGACCACCTTATCTCACCTACTTCTCTACATGTGCTTCCAAATCCTGGGCAAACTCCCCTCATGCTCTACCCTAACCCAGAACCCTGGAGGAGAGGGAATCCTGGGAAATGTAGTTCTCACTTGTCTGCAAAGGTGTACAACCCCCTTAGTCCTCACCTCCAATTCTTATTTCATGGTCATATGGTGTTTTCCTCTACTATTTGGGTCTTTCCCTCAGGCCAGCTTCATGGAAGAGGAATTATTGGGTCCAAGGGTAAGTGTGTTTAGAGCTCTCTCCTCATTGCCAGCTGGCTTTACCCTAGAACGGGTGAATCAGTGAGTCTCCAGAGCCCTGATTGCTGATGAGGGTGAGAAGCCTCCTCTGGCCGCACCTCAGCTGGTACTGAGCCCGGATCCTCTCTCCTTTAACGTCATGTGGTTTCCATGGGAAGTGTTTATTCCCTTCCTTTAAAGTGAAGGTATTTTTAGAAATTAATTTGACTTTGCAACAAGTAAAGACTGGCTGAAGGTGTGTGCTTTGAACCCTGAGAGAAGCACTCAATACGTGTTGTAATAGGTAAAGCACCCTCTCCTATTTGGGGGAATTGCAATGAAATGAGAGGGCTAATTCGGGAACACAGATGTAGGAACCGGTCTTAGAACAGCAGCGAAAGTCAGAGGTTTAGCTGGGACGAGGTTGCAGCTCTGGGCAGCCACACTCACTCTCTATAGGGTATTTTGGGATCACTTTGGATTGTAGTGAGTCCATTATTTGTTTTCTCTTTTCGGAAAGTTCTTTTCCCTCTCCCAAGCATACTTTTAATTTCGATTGGTGACCTCTAGTCCTAACACATGGTCTGTCCTTGAATGTCTCTCACTTCTCTTCCTTTCCCCGGTGACATCTGTCCTCTTCTTGGCAGGTTCCTGCCCCTGCAGTCACCCCTCGGACTTTCCTGAGATGACTTTTCTTCTAGTTCATTTACCCTAGGAACTGGCATGAAAATCCAAACTTCCCGAAAACCAAGATTAAAAAATCCTGCTGGCTGACTCTGGACGCAGAAGACCGGACTTGGTGTTGTCACCAGGATGCCTTACTCACCAGGCGACTGGAATGAGATTTTAGACCGAATTCTCCTGACTTCTGGGTTTTAAGCCAAATGTGATATTCCCTTTAAAAAATAGACCACAGCTGCTTCCCCTCCCCGCTAAGTAGTCAACCCATGGACTCAGTCCTGAGCGTAAATCAAGCTTACATTTTCATAAGCCACAACTTTCGAACCTGTGCGTTGTCTAGTCATGCTCGTGTGAGCTGAGATTTAGCACCTGTGCTGGTGTGCTTAGGTCTGCTGCAAATTGAGTGGTTCCACGGAGCCCCAAGCCCGGGGAGGTAGGTTGTCATTTTGGGGGGAGGAATATGGTGACAGTCCCATCTCCACCCTGATGACTCAGCATGTAAGCGAATGGCCCAGGGGGCCAGCTGCGTACCAGCAGCCTGGGGAGACTCAGAAATGCAGACTCTCAGGCCTGACCCAGGAGAACCAGAATCTGCATTTTTGCACCAGGCCTGGTGAGTTTTCCGTGCAGGCTGAGTTGCTGGTGCGGGACAGTGCGGTCAGGCCTGCGTGCCTGTCCCCAGCGGTCAGCTGCAGTGCCCACTGCCCTCCTGGCAGGGCTTTGTTCTGGGCAGTCTCCGACCCTTGGAGTGGCCCCCATTGTATTACAGGTCAGTGGGCTGATGGGGTCCTACCAAGATTTGTTAAAATTCTTGAAATTCCTCGGAAGCAGCGACTTCAGTCCCCCGACTTCTCCTTTAGTGAAGTCTGACCGAGCAAGACCGTTGTCCTTTTGATCTGGGCATCCCCTGTGGGGCATCCTCCTGTGTCTGGGGTGCCAGCTGCAGAGTGGGAGGGTGACTGGGATAGGAGCAGGTGACTTGAGTTTGGATTTTTTTTTTATTGTGGTAAAATACACGTAACCTGAAATTCACCATCTAAACCATTTCTGAGCGTACAACTCAGCAATGTAAGTACATTTACAGTGTTGCAACCCTCCTGCAAACTTTACGCTCTGCTCGTGGACAGTGTGGGTTGGTACTATACACTGGTGATTTTTGGTCAAAACAGTCATCTCTCCATCTCTGTCTGCCCCATCTGAATTTGCAGATTCAACCAGCCGACACCTGTGACTAGTGGAATTTGCAGACACCTATGGAGATGAAGGGCTGACTCCAAGGGCTTGAGAATTTTCAGATTTTGGTGTCTGTGGGGGTCCTGAGACCAACCCTCCCTGAATATCAAGGGATGACTATAGTTTTGGGAATGCCAAAAGTTAGATATGAATTTCTACTGTGTGTGTGTGTGTGTGTATGTGTGTGTGTGTGTGTGTGTGTGTGTGTGTGTGTGTGTGTGTGTGTGTGGTGGGGGTGTCAGTGACTCTAACCCCTCACTACTGCACCCCTGTGTTGGTCAAGGTCAGCAGAATATATCTTTTAAAACTAAAACTCCATGCCCAGTAAACAACAATTTCCTCTTCCTCTCTCTCCCCCAGCCCCTGGAGCCACCATTCTACTTCCAGTTTCTATTGCTTTGTCTGCCCTCCTCATATAAGTGGGGTCATACAGTGTTTGTCTTGTTTGTAACTGACTTATTTCATAGCCTAATGTCCTCAGGCATCATCCATGTCAAAGCATGTGACAGGTCTTCTTCCTTTCTAAGGCTGCGTAATATTCCACTGCATGTATATCCTACCTTCTGTCTGTACAGCCATCTGTCCAGACACACTGTCTACTGTGGGTGATGCTGCTGTGATTGAGTCTGGATCTCAAGCTGCCACTAACTGGCTGTGTGGTCCTAGGCAAATCAGTGAACTTCCATGCCCAGCTTCTAGTACTTCAAAAATCAGAATCTCAGATCCATGCCCTTAAGCATTCGTTTAAATTCTAGTTCAAACCTGCATCTACTAGAAAAAAGAAAATGTTTTTTAAAGGACTTCCTTTTTAGAAAAGATTTCCTAATAATACCATTTATCTTTCTTGAGCAGACTTAATTTTCACACATCTGTAACAGCACAACTTCCACAGCTTTGAAAACGCAAGACTTTATTGAGATGTAATTTCCAGATAATGGTACACACCATGTAAAGTGTACAGTCCAGCATTTTCAGTATATTCTCGGGGTTATGCATTTATTATCACAATCAATTTTTAAACATTTTAATCATCCCTAAAGAAACCCTGTGTCCATCAGCCAGTCACTGCCAAACCTCCCTCCTGCCCCCGCACTAGGAAATCTCTCTATCTGCCTATTCTGCACATTTCATATAAGTGGGGTCTTACCATCTATGATTTCTGGTACTGGCCTCTTTTACTCAGAATCATGTTTAACTTTGTAGCTGTCTACTGCTCTCACAGGTGGAGGGCGCATTTATCACCATCTGGGCATTCAGAACACCGTGTACGGCCTGGGGCCCAAACATCGTGAAAACTAGGCACACCCTTGATCGCAAAGGCTCTGTCCTGGGGAGGATGGGCATTTAGGGAACTATCACAGTCAGTCCTCACTTACCTTGTCTATAGGTTCTTGGAAACCTCAGGTGGAAAGATGTGTAACGGAGCAATCTTACCAGAGAATTGAGATAAACAAGAGTTAAGTTCCCGTGGCATATTTCTTCTTCATACTCAGTTCTTGGAGATTTTTTGGAGCTGGGGCTCACTTGCATCTAGAAGGGGTGTCTGGAAAGAGGGAGCCTCTGACCCATGGGTGCTGTTTTTAAGCTCAGTGACTCCTGTGGCTGTCCTTGACCAGGGGTGTTGGCCTGAAGGCATTTCTTGCTCTCAGAGCCTGTTTTCTGGACATATTACTGTGTGACTAAGTCAGATATTCTAATCTAGCCCTAAGCCAGTTACCAGGTCCTCAGGAGTTCTGCCCCTCCCGGCAGTTTTCCTAAAGTCACCCTTAAAAAAAAAAAAAGCGGGGCCTCCCTGGTGGCGCAGCGGTTGGACGCTGCACTGTGGAGCTGCCAGCAGCGGCTATGCGAGTTCCACGCCCGGCCAGGGAGAATCCCACATGGCGCGGCAGACCTCTCCTGCCTCGCCCGCTGCTCCCCTCAGCAGTGTATTTCTGATCTGCCTGTTCTGCTCCCCGCTCTGGCTCTGGTGAACTCTCTCGCCGCCCCGTGCCTCTGGCCTGTACCCCAGCTTGTATGTATATAAAAAAAAAAGCGTAATCTTTCTTATAAGGATTTAACATAGGCTTATTTAACTTTTTTTTTTCTGGCTCTACATTTAGGTTTTCAGGTTTTATTTTTCTAACAAGGAGGTCTTTTGACTTCCTTACATAAAGTTCTTTGCTTCTCTTAGTGTATTTTTAGATCAAGAGTTTTAGATACAGAATTACTAGGTCTGGGGGTGTGGGCTGGTCAATGCTCCGGATGTATTTTTTGCTGAATAGCAAGCAGAAAGAGTGTTTTCAGCGCTGCCCTGTCTGAATACACTCATTTTAAGTTTCCTTGCAGGAAATGACGGGGGTTCACAGAGGCCAACATCTTGGGAAGGGGGACCTCCACCTCTTTGGATGCCTGCTCACAATGGCACATCCAGAGATATGATGTGTTGCTCCTCTGTGTTTATCCGTGGTTTAAATTTGGTGCAACTTAACTTATTGGGGCCAATGACAATTTCTACTATTTCACTTTGCTTTAAATAAATGCGTTTCGTGTGCGTGCAAGCCTGGGTTAATTCCGTGGACAGCAGTTGTCCCAGGAATGGCTCTCCGGGATCTAGTGTGGAGTGCCAGGCCGAGCTGGGTGCGCATCACAGTGGCCTCCCTAACCCCCAGTTTCCAGGGGAGGAAGGAGGAGGCATCTATTTGCACATCCAGGGTCTTGGATGTGGTCAGAACTGAGCTGGTTCCAGGTGGAAGCCCCTGGATGTTGTGGGGGGCTGGCCAGTGCTCCTGTGTCCTGTCTGGGAGAACCCAGGCAGGAGAGCACAATAGAGCCCCCTCAGCCTGTGGTGACCAGGCTAGACCACTCAGTGGGTGCTGGGGGGCCCAGGACACAGCTGGCTTCAAAGCGCCTGAGTGGAGAACCCTGACCCCTGTTTCTTTCCTTCTGCGGCAGTAAAGAGGGGACGGTTCTCAAGGCCTCACTGCCCACTGGCTCAGGGCGGCCGAGCTGTGGGCAGGATCTTGGGCCATTGCTGCCTGCGGTCAGCTTTGCTCTCTGGCGAGGCGTGCGTCCTCTGTGACCCTCTCCTTTGAGAAGCTTGGCTCTGGTTTTCTTTCACTTGGCGCGACCTCCCTCACTGCCTGTGTTTGGTGCTGAGGAAATCTTGTGGCTCCACTTGCTGATTAAAGCCCCTGCGGAGGCGCCTGCCCAGCTGCAGGGGCTCTGCTGTTACCTGAGGTCTAGTGCTGGCCCCGCCAGGGCTGCCCGTCCGCGGGGAGGGCAAGGTGGACGCCTGGGGCTCTTCAAGCTACGTTGGTACCTGATGCTTAAACCCAGCTCAAAATGGGGGCAGTCTGGGCTGGTCTCGACTGCCACAGGACCTTCTTCCCTGGGCGTCGCCCACCCCTCCCTGGGGGTCCCTTTGTTTTTGTCAGGCCCTCCCAATGTCAGTCTTAAAATGGCAGCCAGAGGTACCTTTTGGGTCTGCTCAAGACCTTCCTCTGTTTTTCAAGCTCACAGTGTAAAGCCAAAGTGTGCACAGTAGTTTCCAGGGTGACCAGAGCTCCCCTATCCTGTAGTCTCCCCCTTACTCCACTCAGCTGTGCTTGACCACCAGGCAGACCCCAGCTTCGCACACAGTTCGGTCCTGGCAGCTCACTGCACCACAGGTGCCCCCCTGGCCAGCCTTGCTCCACTTCTCTTGGGCTCTTTGCAGCGAGACTGGCCCAGGGCCTGTTGAAAACCACGAGGAACGTGTCCTCCACACCTGGGTCCGTGGCTAGGACATGGCCAGAGCGTCTGGAGCAGCTATGGGGTCTGCGGCATGGCTGAATGTTCTGGAATGTTTGTGTCACTTCTCTGCTGTCCTTGATGGCGAGAATTCTCTTCGATGGTGTCCGTCAGCGGCTGTGAACTTCATTCCTGTGGCTTGTGGTGATTCCACTCCCAACCGGGACCTTTGCTCCTCGGGTCCTGTTAAATGTTAGAGGCTGATTCATGTTAGAGGCCACTGCCAGGTGCCCACGGTTGTCCGCAGGGTGCAGCGATGTGTGACGAGTCCTGCCTTTCCAGCTGTGAGGTCCTCCCAGGCTAAGTCTGTTCATGGACTTTTACTCCAGTTAGTGGTGGCACCTGGTAAATTCCTAAATTTATCTTGGCTTTATGGGAAATATTAGGCCTCACAATCCAACACCCTGTTGGTTCCCCTTGGGTCAGAGGCCTTGCTTTCAGATGGGCTGAGGACAGCTCCTGTGAATCCCCGGGCCCGGTCGTGGCAGTGCGTCCTCACTGCGTACGGTCCAAGCAGCTGTTTCCACTAGGGTCCGATCAGGTTCCAAGGAAGAATAATTTGGACTTGCGGCTCTTTCCCAGTGTTCTCGTTAATTCACTCATTCCCGGCTGTGGCATGTGTCAGTTGATTCTTTAACTGTGAGCGAAGCCATGGACTTGGTGCCTGAGCACTTGGGAGTGGCCGCTGACTGTGAGGAGCTCATCTCTTCCTGCAGGAGGCAGCCACGACATTCAGTCAGTAAAACAGAAGCCTGAATACGTGTCGAACTATAAGCAAAGCCGGTGAAGTCCCTGAGCAGGGGGTCACTGTGGTCCAGGGGTTATGGATCTCTGTATGGGGGATGTCACCAGGGAGGTGGACCCCGAGGAGGGAGAATTTGGCATGAATGGGAGGGAGGTGACGAACTCCCGGTGTGGGGAAGGCATGAGGGCTGGGCAGGCGGAGAGAGGGAGATGGGGGGGGCATGGGCATGCAGACGCCTCAGAAGAGGAGGACTTGTCCCAGGGGGCAGTGTGTAGGCTCCTGAGGGGTTGCAGGGGAGGGGGCGCAGGGCAAGTTCCGCTGGGGTCATGTTGCGAGACCTTTTTAGAGGAAGCATTAAAGAGCCTGGATTTTCCCAGCAGCAAGTGGAGGATGGCTGGAATCCCTGCGTAGGGGTGAAGCTCATCCATGCTTTGTCTTTTAGAGGGACCTGTTGGTTATATCGGGAAGGCCAGGCGGTTGGAGGGGGCATGTTAGGACCTGTGGCCTTAACCAGGTTAGAGACGACCTTGATCTAGCCAAGAGGCAGACTCAGAAGAGAAGGGTGGAAGTGAGAATGTGAAGAAGCTTCTCCTGGCTCCTGGACAACACATGAGAGAAGCTGGTCTCCTCTCCATTCCCCAAGAGCTCAGAGCCCACATCCCTTCGCCAGCCAGGAAATGGAGTCCCAGGGCCCTTGAGAAGAAGGCCTCATGAAGACAGGGAGTAGAAGCTGAGGAAGTTAAAACTGGAAAAGACCAGCCTCTCTCGCCTGATGGAGGAGAGGAAAAGAAGCAAGAAGACTCTTGGTGACTGAGCAGAGCCACCTGGGAGAAGCCAACACGTGTGTTCTCCTCACCTTGGCACATAGGTGGACGGATCAGAAGTTCACCATCCACGTCCCTGGTTTCTGCATTGACAATGGAAGAGGAAGAAGAGCTACATGCTTCAAGTTTTCACATAAGGGTGTACTAGACTTTGAGAGACTATATTGAATAACTATGATTTCTAGAAGGTGAGGAAATGGCTAACTCAGTGGGTTTACCGAGATGGCGACCTAGTTTCCTTTTGGGAAGGAACACGTAGGAACACATGCTTCAGTGCCAGCCAGCAATATTGTTACTCATGCCGTTTATCAATCAGTATTATTATTATTATAAATTCTAGCTGATTTAACTAAAAATTCCCAGCCTGCGCTAAGCACTTGTAAAGAATTCTTCCATGGAGTGAAAGGGATTTTCTCTCTTTGGAGACTGTGGGGTGGAAGGAGACACCAGTTGTTGGAGGAGTGATGGAGAACATTCCCATCTCAGGGGGCCAGCCTTTTCCAGTGGCTTCCTGCCTTATGGACCCGGCTGCCCACCTGACCTTGGAGGCCATTTGCGGGAGGTTCCTTGGTGCAATTGGCTATTTCAAGGCAGTGGTTGCTCTCCCGTGGGTGGGGAGTATCTCCCCCCTCCCCATGTCTTCTGGGACTCTCCTCGTCTGGTTGATAGATTTGTTTGGACGTGACCTTTCCCAGTTCCTCCTCCCTGGGTTTTTGCCTGCTGAGGAAATGATCCTCAGATCCCATCCATCTGCGCTGGTGGCAACAGAAAAGAGAATTTCTCCTTTCTGTGGTCCAGGTCCAACTGCGCAGACACCTGTCCTTCAGGGGTTCATGTTGTTCTGGTTGGTATCACTTCCTGAGGCCCTTTTTAGAGCCTAGTTCTGGAAGTCATCCGGTTGGCTGGGAGGCAGGCAGGAGGCGCGGAGGGTCCTCGGTTGACCTGGGCGCTCCCTCGGACTGTGCGCGGCCCCCACCTCCGCCCTCTGCGAGCCCTGTGAGCAGGGCTTCCCGTTTGTGCCTGATTCATTCTGAGAGCTTTTCATGTCCTGTGGGATTCTTCACTGTTAGATTTAAGAAGAGAAAGGACAGCTTCTCTTTTAAGTCTGATGAAAACCATCTGAGCAAGGAGTATGTACATATGCTGGAGATTTATGCCTTTCTTATGGACACTCCACTTCCCCTGGCTGTTAAGGGGCTCCATATGAGAGGGGATCTTTACGTCGGGACCTTTGGATAGTGGCTCCTAGTGTTACAAAGAAAATGCATTCTGACCGTTTTGAGGTTTACCGAACTTCTCTGTAACCCTGGAATTTCCCCTCTCGTCCTTTCTGGGTGACCAAATCCATGAGCTCCTGGGAAGCTCTGCTCTGGAGAGACCTACTGACGTAGGGATGAAATGCAGAGTTTAGGAGCCAAATCACAACTTTTCTTTCAGGCCTTTGCCATCTGCCAGTGTCGTGTTGGCAGACCCCGTGAACTTGGGGGAAGGCTCCCTGAGCTCACTCCCTTCCACTGGGGGCTCTGCTCATTTCCAGATGTGGACAGGTGACGTCACCCCAGCTGGTGTTGCAGGGGGGCTGAGTCACTCAACCTTGGGGCTGAATCTCCCTTGGAGCCCAGTGGAAGACAGGAGCCTGGTTTGTGTGTGAGCATGTCCTTTGCCTGCCCTCCCACCCCCCAGCGGAGATCCGACCATGGTATCAGGGTTAAGCATTGCAGGTAGTGAGGGCACCGGCCACTTCTTCATCTGCTTCTTGTTGAAGAAGCAGGATAGTCCACTTTCTAACACCCCTTTCTCTGTGGCACCAAGTCCAGGGGGAGACTGCGTCTACAGTGAGGCATACAGGAAAGATACCTGGTATTATGTGCGGGGAGACTGTCTTGTGTAGGAAGAAGCTGAGAGAGAGATGTTACTCGATCTGCTATGTTGATGAGAAGAGCAGATGAACCCCACTTTCAGGGCTGCCCGACCCTGCATAGCCCACGCACGGAGACTTGATCCTGGGGTGGTCACACCTCAGCCTGCAGGCCAGGTGCTCCATCACCTGCTTTGTCAGTTACATTTTTGGGACATGGCCACGCCCCTTCCTTTATTTCATTGGCTGCTCTCCAGCTTCAGATGGCAGAGCTGATGGGATGAATGGGTCCCGGAGCTTGAACTATTTCCTGTCTACTTTCCTGCAGAAAGTTTGTCCCCCTCTGCTCTTTGTTCTTCTTTATCCAGATGGTGACATCTAGAGCATCCCTTTTATTTAAAATCTCTAGTGGTTAATATTTTCTGCTTAGCGAATTCAAGGCACAGCTGTTCCTTGTTACTCTCCTCTTGGTTCTTGGATTATTTCAGGAGTTTCCTTTTCAGGGGTGCTATTTCTGAAGGACCTTGGGAATTTTGGGGTGGGGAGCTTTTATGATTGTGAGCCCCTGCTGGTATTGTGGGTTTGGGAGACCCAGGACCGCCCTACACTGAATGCTGGGGGCTCACTCTCTTTTCAACTTTACCTGGTTTTTGGTTTTGTCCATAATTATAAGTTCTTCTGGGGATCTTTGTTTTTAAAACTAATTTATGTTTATTGAGGTTACATTGGTTTATAGCACTGCATATAATTTAGGAGTACAGGTTCATACCCTTTCAGATGTATGTTACCCCAGCTCACCCACCACCAAGGCACCCTTAGTCCTCCGCCATAGTCGGTTGGGCCTCTCTCCCCACTTTGCTCCCCCAGTCCTGTAATCTCAAATCTGTAGCTTTCAAGGATTTGTTTTGGTTTAGTTCTGGCTGTTCCTTTGTTTACTTTCTCTATATTCCACTTGTGAGTGAAATCACCTGTTACTTGTGTCTTTGTCCTGACTGATTTCACTTAACATCTCCTCTCCAATTCCATCCAAGTTATTGTAAATAGCAAGCATTCACCTTTTTTATGGCCGACTAGTATTCCACCATTTGTATATACCACATCTTCTTTATTCACTCATCTGTCTTCGGCACTTGGCTTATTTCCATACCTTGACTATTGTAAATAGCGCTGCAGTGAACCTAGGAGTGCTTATACGCTCAGTGGCTCTTTGTAATTTCTCCTGGTGATGAAGTGGTCCTGTATGCTTTGCACACCAGCTGCTGCCATGTTTTTGTGTATCTTATTTTAGTTCATATAGCAATTAGGAAGCCATCAGGTAACAACTGCCTGCCAGTGACATGGAGAACTCGCTTTCTCATGTTCTCTGTTCCTGTCTCTCTGTCTCTGTCTGTCTCAGTCTCTCTCTCTTACACTAATGACTGCTTTAGTCAGCCCAGAACAGGATGTTCCTTTCATTTCTGTCTTCTAAAGTGCTGGGGAAACTTGGATCTCCTTTTCTCTCATAGGAGCCATCAGCCTTTGTAAAGGCTGTTTTAAAAAAAAATCAACATCTTAACGCTTCGCCCCCTCATCTGACCCTCTGTGCTTCTGGGATCAGGCTTATAAAGTAGCCTTTAGCCAAAGAAAGCCAGCTGGGTACCCCCCCCCCCAAACCGGAAGGCACAGTGGTGGGGAGATGGAGGTGCTCCTCAGCCCAGAGGCAGCTGCAGAGCCCTGATGAGAGGCGAAGGAGGATGGGGGCATGATTGCAGGTGGAGGGGGGCCTTGCGGTAATCCAGAAGGCAGTGGGGCTCAGGAGGGGGTGTGCGGTGGCCAGGGGTCAGCTAAGAGGGGAGCACAGTTTGCTGGGCACTGAGTAGCATGAAGTCCATGCATAGGGCAGTGGGTCTGGAATCTGCATCACCCTGGGGAGATGTGGGAGCAGGTGCAGGAGCAGAGGTGGGCAGCTCTTCAGAGAAAAGCAGATCTGAGACTTCCAGGGAGACCCAGGAACTATCAGAAGTGACTTCTGTGTTCACAGGAGGCTGGTCAGTCATTGAGTCCTTAAACAGGGAGCCGTGTGGGTTTGGCATGTGACGGGCTGATGGTACGAAGCAGCCTGTCCCAGCGTCTTTAGGACCCACCACCTTGGTGAAGCCTGGGGGACATTTGGGTGACAGACGATGGGATTCCAGAGTCTACAGGACCTCGTGCTTTTGCCTGCACCACACTGACCCCCGAGGCTTGTTCAAGAGCAGTAGCCTAGTTCTGATTCAGTGGGTTTGTGAGTGAGGCTAGAGAATTTTCCCCAAGAGATAAGATCAAGGTCCTTTGAATAAGACATAGATAGGCAGGAGATAGGCAAGTGGCAAAAGTAAATTAGCTTTGAGGCCTACATGCAAGAGACCTAGACGGATTGAATCTAAATTTATAGGCAGTGAATGAGCAGATATTTTAATACAAATGGAAAATACACTTCAAATGACCTTAGGCAAGTTGCTTATTATTATTATTTTTTTTTTAATTGAGGCAACATTGGTTTGCATCCCAGTGTGTGGTTTAGAGGTGTAGGGTCACACCCTTCAGGTGGATGTCACCACACCTCCCACCACCAAGGGCCCAGCCTCCGCCTTATTAGCCCATCGCGTCCCCTCCCCTCTTGGCTCTCCACCCTCCCCCTTCCTCTCTGGTGACCTCAGTTCTACAAGTCAGATTTCCAGGGTTTGTTACTGGCTTGGTTTTATCTGACCCTTTGCTTTGTTTCCCTCTAGAGAATTTGCATTTTGAACAACTTCCCTGGTGATGCTGATGATGCAGTTCTGGGGCCACTGGTGGGGAGAATCTGTCTTCCAGGGAAGCCCTAGTGTCCACACAGAGGTGCTAAGGAAAGATGAGGGTCTGTGGCTGTATGTTAAGGGCAGAATGGGGGCCCCAGACGGCATCATGGTTTCTGAATTCTAGGAAGAATTAAGCGAGGTTAGCCAAAATGCTGTTGAGCAACAACTGATCGGAGAGACTTTCATTAAAATCTAATTCCTCTGCATTTGGGGAATTTATTCACTATAAACAGGAAGAGTCTTTCAAAACGGAGATTTGGCTCTTTGTAATTTTGAATCCTTTTAGCTGACTCAGAAGAGTCCCTCATCTGAACTTTTATTTATAAAAGAAGATGACTCGAGGGTCTGAGCCGCGTCCTACTTCCACCGTCTCGGTCTGTCCTCTGCATACCAGGGGATGCCTCGATGCTCAGTTAACAGATTCTCAGCTCTTCTCTTTTAATTTCTGATTGTAGGAGATACTTGACATAAGACTTTGCCCCAAATGTCAGAGTAAGTAAAATATCAACAAAAGACTGCTGGACCGCCAGGCACGTAAGCTGGCACCGTATGCTCCCAGGATACCCAGAATGATTTGGAAATGAGGTCTAGGTCTTATTTTATTTATTTATGCACACAAGAGCTGGGATATAGGCCAGAGGTGTGGGGAGGGGTGAGAGGATTCACCAGAGACAGAGTGGGGAGCAGAACAGGCAAATGGACTGAAACACACTGCAGCGGGCAAGGCAGGAGAGGTCTGCTGCGCCATGTGGATTCACTCCCTGCCCGGGGATCGAACTCTTGCTGCAGTGGCTGTGGATAGCTTCATAGTGCTGAGACTTAACCCCCTGCACACTAGGGAGGCCCAGGTCTAGTTTTTTTTTTTGACAGAACTGCTGTCTGTGCCCAAAGTTAGGACTTACTTTCTGTAAAGGGAAGGGAGACACAGCACAACTGCCAGGAGCCTTTTAAAATGCAAATGTACACAGTTCACAAGTGCTCTTAATTACTGCTGGGTTCACCTTAGGCAGTCTTGCCTTGAGACCTTAAAAACGCTTAGGGATTGGCCCTCCCCGGTGGCGCAGCGGTTAAGCACTGCGCTGTGGAGCTGTCGGCAGCGGCGACGCGAGTTCGACGCCCGGCTGGGGAGAATCCCACATGGTGGCGGCAGACCTCTCCTGCCTCGCCCGCTGCTCCCCTCAGTAGCGTGTTTCTGATCTGCCTGTTCTGCTCCCCACTCTGGCTCTGGTGAACCCTCTCGCCGCCCCACGCCTCTGGCCTGCACCCCAGCTTGTATGTATAAATGAAAATAAATCTTTAAAAAAAAAAAAACGCTTAGGGATTAATTTGAGTGTAAGTGACTCATTTGCAAAGGAGAATATTGAAAACCTTGACCTTGGAGTTGGAGGCTGCTTCTGGTGGTGGCTTCAGCCACTGGCCCTTTTTAATGTTTTAAAAATTGAAATAACATTAGTTTACAGCACTGGATGTGATTCACAGGCATAGAATCCCACCTTCCCACCACCGAGGCAGTATAGTCCTCCATCACAGTTCATTGTACTCCCTCCACACTGTGCTCCTCCCCACCTTCCTGTCTTGTAGACTCAGTCAAGTTTCTGGGGTTTGTTATTGGTTTGATTTTGTCTGATCTTTTTTGTTCTTCTACATGCTGTGTGTAAGTGAAGCCATCCTGTATTTGTCTTTCACTTTCTGACTTGTTTTGCTTCGCATCATCCCTTCCCCGCTCATCCTTGTCACAAATGGCAAGAGGTCATCTTTTTTTATAGCTGTGTAGTATTCCACTGTGTCTATGTACCACATTTTTCTAATCCATTCATCTGTCCTCAGTGTTTAGGTCATCTCCTACTACAAAGTGTTTAGGTCATGGCTACTACAAATAGTGCTGCAATGAAGATAGGAGTGCGCCTCTCCCTTTTAAAGGGTGGTTTTGCATTCTTTGGATAGACATTAGGAGCGGTTCTCCAGACACAGAATTTCTCTGGTTTTCCACAGGAGATCCTTTTGGTCCTACCTCAACTCCAGTGGTAGCAACAGGGCTTGGGACTGAATAACTTCTGCATCTTTAGAGCTCCACTTATGAACAAATTGTTGGGATTTTGGCCAAAACGCTCAGATTTCTCTTTGTTTGGGTCTCATCATCTAAGAACCCCCTTGATGGTGTGCCAATGAATAAAGTGCTCTGTGAGCCCAGAAGGAGAGCCTTTTGGGGGTGCCAAGAGGAATCATCATAAATAATACTTAACAAACTCCAGGGATTTTACCAATATTTATAATTTTGGTTTTACATGCTAAGGAATTGTTTTAATAGACCCCTTCTGAAAATCACACATTAGCTTCGTCTGTGTGATGGGCAGCATTTCAGAACAGCAGGCCCCCTTGCTGCTGTTCTGAGCCGAAGCCTGGCCCCTTCTCTACGGGTCAGAACTCTTGTCTCCCTCTCAGGACTGAGCCTTTACTGGGACCCTTCTTTCATCCCAGTCATGTGAGTTGAGGGGGACCTTGACCTTGTCCTCTGTGGAGAGGGAACAAGTAGGGGAAAGACTGGTATGGCCAGAAGTTTCAGTGTTACTGGGTGGCTGGTCTTTTAATAGAATCAGTTGCAGAACTTGAAAAACTTGTTTGACAGCACTGGTGTGGTGAGAGACTGCACTCTTGGGGGGATTTGTTGATTTTTAAGGTGAAAGGTGCATGAGGGAGGAGCGGGGTGGTAACTTTTCACATGTCTGCCTTGTGGGGGTTTTGTCCAGACCTTTCTATTTCTCGATCTTAAGGCTTCACTGCCTGTGACTCATAGGTTCTCTATACATCCCATAGGCTCAAAGCTGAAAAATGTTTCTTTGGGCTGGGAACACTTTCATGGTCTGTATCTTCTCTGTCCTCATGTTGGGTAAGGTGGATTCTTCCAGAATAATAGCTGCACTTTCTTTTATCTTGGATTCCTAAAGTTTGGGGCCTATAAAGGTGCTCAATAAAATTTTATTGCAATAAAAAATAATAATGATGATAGCTAGTAGTTGCATTAATACTAATTGCATAATATAATAACAGGCAACACATTTATTACATTAATAATAATAGACAACTTTTAAAGGTGTCCCCGACATGGCTGGTATTGGTCTGAACCTTGACATGTAAAATCCTCATGAGAACTTGTGTGGCTGGATCATAAGTGTGTTCCATTTTACCAATGGAAATTGTGCTGTTGAAAGGTTAAGCAACTTGCTCAAGGCTTTAAGGTGGTAAATAGTGGGGTGCAGGGGGATTTCACACCTCCAGTATGAGCTTCTTCTTAATCATTGCTCTTGAGACCCAGCACTGAAGTCCTCACAAGTATACATGGGGACAATAACTTTTTCCTTAAAAATTGGAATTTTGAAGGCATGGAACTCTGTTTCCTGGCACTTTGAAGTGGGAGCACTGGGCTGTGGGGAATGAGCTATGTAAACAACTGCCCAGGTGCTGCTCCTGCAGGGTGCCGCCATGTTTGCGTGATTTCCAGAGGAGTTTAGGGTGATAGTCTCTGCGCTCTTCATGTGCTTTTGAATTCCACAGGAATCCAGTTCCTTAGACTTTTTTTAGCCAAGTTGGTAGAGATTCACTTAAGCCTTGGGAAGATGAACGTGAGTTTTATGGGTGAGATTCTGCTGGTTTTTGCTTTTCATTTTTTCCCTTTTTGTTTAGATTCTAATTCTGTGTAGGTTTCAGGTGTGCAAGTTCTCACATCAGCAACTGTGTATTTCACATCACACCCACCCCAAGTGTCCAGTTACCATCCACTACCAAGCTGTTCCCTCCTTTTCCTCAGGTAACCACCATTTTGTCATCAGAGTCTAAGTGTTTTTGTTTATATTGTGCTCATTCAGTGTCCTGCTTCTCTTTATCTCCTACAAATGCATGAAATCCTATGTATTGTCCTTCTCTTTTTCACTTACTTCCTTTAGCATAATTCCTTCAAGGTCCATCTGTGTTTTTGAAATGGCAAGTTTCATCTTTTCTTTCTTTTTTTTTTAATGGCCAATTAGTATTCCATTGTTTATATATACCATGTGTTCTTAACCCATTTGTTCTACATGGGACACTTTGGTTATTTCCATATCTTGGCTATTGTAAATATTGCTGCATTAAACATGGTGTGTTTTCATGCTCTTTGGGTAAATACCCAGAGTGGGATTACTGATTGTATGATCATTCTATTTTTATATTTTGATTTATCTCCATGCTGTTTTCCGTAGTGGTTGTACCAGTTACGCTCCCACCCACAGTGCATGCGGGTTCCTTGTTTTTTACTGTTCTTTCTTTAAAGTTTATTTATGCATACAAGAGCTGGGGTATAGGCCAGAGGCATGGGGTGTATGTGAGAGGATTCACCAGAGACAGAGTGGGGAGCAGAACAGGCACATCTACTGAAATACACTGCTGAGGGTGAGACAGGCGAGGTCTGCTGCCCGATATGTGGTTAGCTCCCTGGCCAGGGATCAAACTTGTGCTGCAGTGACTGCCGAGAGCTTCAAAGTGCTGAGACAACCTCTTGCGCCACCAGGGAGGCCCGGTTTTTACCATTCTTAATGTCATCTTTAAATGTCTCTCATCATGTCACTGAGGAATTGGTCCTGGGTGGTATTAGGCTGCGGAAACTCAAAGGGAGTGTGAGATCTGGTGGAGAAGCTCCCACAGTTCCCGTCCCACCCAGGACTGGGGTGATACGTTTACAGAATTGTTTCTGCAAGTTTTGAGACTCAAGATCAATGTGTTAGAATCTAGTAAGGAAAGGGAACGGCTGGATGTGGGCAAAACCCTGCAGAGCTGACTCTCCAGGCAGAAGTAGCTTTTTCTTTTAATTATAGACTCACAAGAAGTTGAAAACATACAGGCAGATCCCAGGTACCCATTACCTTGTGGTGACATTTTGTGACATCGAAGTGCATTTTTAAAACTAGGAAGTTGATAATGCCTAGTGCCATTAGCAAAAGTGTAGACCATACTATTTTTGCATGTACTTTCTTTTTTTTCCCCTTTTTTAATAGGACTCAGTGTATATAATTTGATCAGTGTTTCTTGATGGGCAGGAGAACTTCTGACTAATAAATATTTTACAGACACATGGATTTTTTGTTTAACGCTTTTCACCTGAGTGTCTGTGACAGGGTGGAGAGTTAAGTGGAATATGAAATGCAGCAGCTGAGTTACAGCATAGAAACCAAACCATTTGGTTATTTTCACTATGGTCTCGAACTCTTTGGGAACATTATCTTCATCTTCTGTTGCCTTTTCAGAGGGAGGCTGTTTTCTTGAGATAAAGGGTAATTCAAGGTCATTGTGGCAGATTCAGAGCTCTTGTAGCGAATGATAAACAGATGCTGTTATCCCAGGAAAAGGGAGGAATTTTGATTAATCAGATAAAAGGTATGGGCTGATGGGACTCAGAGATCATGGATGCAATTTCATGATAACTGTGAGAGTGGATTTATACTTTTAAAATGACAGCCTGGACTAGTCGGGGCTAAGTGTCGACTGCCCGGCTCACTGTGATTAATTGCTCCTGCCTCTCCAATCCCATCACGCTTTGCTGAGACTTCCAATTAGCCTCTGTCACTGCCTGCCCTGGCTCCAAGCTATTTGCGGGGGTGCCTGTCTTCTCAGCCAGACCAGGAATTCTTGGAGGGCAGGGACTGTCTAATTCTGTTTCTCACCATTCTTCCCTTTCCCCGACTCTCAAATGAGACGCCTCTAGCAGGACTTTCTATTCCTGTATCTCCAGCAAGTTCCACGCTACTTCTTATTCCAGTTTTCCTTCTTCATGTACTTAGCCCTGTACCTGTTTGCATGTTATGTGCATTCAAAGCCATTCTGCTTTAATCCTGATAGATTGCTGTGTAGTTTGGGTTCATCACGAGTCAGGCTGGTCTTGTTCTACAGTCAGACCAGCATTATCACAGCCTCAGATGGGAGATTCTCTTCTGAAACGCAATGCCAAGTTTCTTGTTTGTTGGTGTGTTCCCTGTAGTGAAGGTTTAAAAACAAAAAGGAGCCCCTCTTTCATACTTAACTGTTAACACCCAGCATAGTTCTATCACATTCTTCTGACTCCTGGCTACCCTGTTGGGGTTGAGCTTTTAAGGATGTTGGCTATGGCTTGTGATGTGACCACTCTGAGTTGTGGGTCTTGTCTTCTGTGAGACCTGTAGGAAGAGACATTTGCAGTTACCTTTTCTAATAAGGCAGTGACTGGGAGGGGAGATACTGTGTCTTTGGAATCATTTCATCTTTATAGTGAAACTTACACAAAAATGGCGTGACTGAAGCAATATGGGGAAATGGCCTGTTCACCAAGGACTCAGGCCCCGTGAAGATGGGAGCAGGAAGGGCTGCC
The DNA here is from genome assembly GCA_004024925.1 of Scalopus aquaticus. NCBI lineage: Eukaryota > Metazoa > Chordata > Mammalia > Eulipotyphla > Talpidae > Scalopus > Scalopus aquaticus. Next base: position 181,226 of record PVIJ01001696.1, read on the forward strand.
CGTCTCCTATCTTTCAGAAGCCCACATCATCCGTGACTTCTGCTTCTCTGTCTGAGGCCCTGCAGTGTCTTGCCTCTCCCTGCAGCTGGCTTTCCTGCTTTACCTTTTACTTCTCAGAGTCACCCCTTGCCAGATGGTTCTGGCTCGGTAGAAATATGATATGCTCTTTCCCTTGGATAGTAGTCTGGTCTCCCAGTGTCTTCACCCCAAAATTTTAAGTGAGAGGCTGTTTGGCCCACATGGAGTTGCGCTCCACCTCCCGGTCTCTCAAGCTCTGACTGGGGTGCAGGGGGTCATCTGTAAGTTGGGTGGTCCCAGACTTGTCTCAGCAGGCTTTCAAGAAGGCAGAGTTGGTGGGAGGCAAAGATTGGCATGGTTGCCATATCCCAGTAGAGGAACAATTTGCCATTGTTTGTATTTGGCATTAATTGGCATTAGGAAAGGAAGGCTCCTTCCTTTTTGGCCTTGGCTTAGCCTCCAACTTCTCCCAGGTGGCATTTCAGGTCTGGGTGGTAGATTGGGGAAGAGGGGCCAACATGCTATAGTCTATTTGTAGGAAATGCAGAGTTGGTAACCGATACTCATTAAAAACGGGGGACAGTCAAGATGTCACTCTAGAAATACTTTAATCCATGCCTTTGAATTAAAGCCTTGAATTTATTTTTCCATATGCACTTGTTTCCTTTTTGAGTTCTTAACTTTGACTCAAAAGAAAACACACACACATTGTTCAGAGATTCCAGTTGGACAGACAACCACTCTGTCGTGCGTGGGGGTGGGGGATGGTGACAGAGTGGCTGAAGGAGCAGAGGAGTGCAGAGGGCTGAAGACCCCATTTCCCCGTTAACTAGCTGGGTCATCTGGTCATTTGTCCTTTGAAGCCCAGTTTCCTTATCTGTAAATACAGTAAGAAAATTATTTACCTTATAATGCTGTTGAGAGGATCCGACATCATAGTACAGGCCAGCCACCTTCCTTGGCTTTCAGGATACTCAGCAAATAAGACACACATGTATTTTGTCCTCTGGAGCTCTACTTCAGTATGTGCTGCTGCCTCTCGAATTTATAGACTTAAAAGAACAGTGTCCTTACATTTCCGCCTAATTATATTAAAAAATAGTTTTTTTGTTGTGTTGCTAGGACCATGTAACAGACATATCTTGTGAAAATTAAGGTGTGCAAGAGCCATCCTAATCAACTAAAATGTCCACATTCTTTGAAAAAGGTCTGTTTTTCAAGGCAAATGTTGAGTTAGCTTTATTTGGGTTCAGGGAATAAATAAAACTTGTGGGAGACATTTACAAGCTGATATCTTGGCTTTGATGACCCAGGGGAAGACATTTCTACTTGTGCAGGGGTCGCCTCACTTTGCTTTCATGAAATCCAAGTTAAAAATCTTAATGGGTTTTAATAACCCTAAATGTCAGGTTGAATCTAAGTTTGGACAATTTCAGATAACACCCCTTTGTAATGGCTACGGTTTACTCATCTCTGGGGCTCTAATATATAGCAAGACATAAAATCTTCCTTTTTTAAAGCTTTCACATTTTGCAACCTTTGCTATGAGAAACAGAAACTTTCAGGGGCTGCCTGTTTTGATGGAAAGAAATATTTGTTTCTCCACAGATGTCATCCTAACCACTAAAGGAAGGAGTTTTCTTTCTCTGCCTTAAGATTTGAAGCATTAAAATACTGTATACAATAATTTAGTTGAAATAAGCTTTAATTTATTCATTGGTTAGCATTTATGGATTGTTCTATATCCTAGATCCAAAGCCTAACTCCAATTTAATATCCAAAATCCAAACTGTAGCATCACAGCTTGTGAAGTGACAAAGAATTTAAGAATATGCTGATTGAATTTTAGAGAGAGAACGTATCTAGGCCTATACAAAAAAGAAATTCGTACCTGATAGTCAAGTGGCACAGGAACTTCGGTGGTGGGTGGGTGAAATATGTATACCTGTCAAGGTGTGAAGCGGAACTCCCTAAATACATTATTTTATGAATGAATGGTACATCAGTGACTTGATTAAAAAAAAATCAAGAGATCATTTACAACTCAGAAACTCTGATTTTTGTTCCTACCTTGTCACTATCAACACACGTCAAAGTTAATCACACTCCTAATTCTACCATAGATCATCTGTACATGGAATCGTGCACAGGTGTGCTTTTGTGTCTGGCTCTGTCATTCATCATTGGCTTTATAAGATTCCTGTGATGGGCAACAAGTTTTTTCCAGTTTGCAGTGATTGTGAAGGAAACTGCTGTGGGCTTTCTTGTGTGTATTTCTTGTGGAGAAATTGATAGGTCATAGGTGTGCACGTTATCACCTTTTGTGGCTGCAGCCAAATAGTTTTCCAAAATCATTGTACTATTTAGTACAACCTCACCCATATTTAATGTTGTCTTTATGAGTTTTAGCCATCCTGGTGTATGTGTGCAATGGTAGCTCCATGTGGTTTTAATTTGCATTTCCTTAAGAAGCAATGAAATGGAGAAAAAAATCATCATTGCTTATTCTCGATAGATCATTTATGTGTCTGTTGCGGGTATCATTGTCCTGTCTAAAATAGCCAATTTCTATCCTTTCTCTTACATAGTATTGATAAGGAAAGCAACCGATTCCTCCTTAATTATGGAATTCATTCATTTGGGTTTGCTCTTCGTAAGTTTCTGGCCAAGAGTGTCTTTGTTTGAGAAGAGACAGAGCTTGATGACAGCAGATGCTGATGTTGACATTTCTGTGTCTTCATCAGTGACACAAGAGAAGTGTCCTGTGTCTTTGTTTTCATGTCACACTAAATCAATCCTCCAGACCTATTGTCACTGGCCATGCTTTTTCCCCTTCACTAAGGGAACACCAAGTCACCTTCAGATTTGGGGGCGATGAACTTTGCTGTGAGAATGGTAAGGCCCTGCTGGCACCAAGCCTTTAGTGATGGCAGCCTGTCCCCCATTTATCCATGTGTCCCCGCTACGCGCTCTGGTGTTTGAATCTGCGTGAGAAGAGATGTGGACTCCTTCCCGTGGTTATATTAATTTTCATTTTTAGTGGATTACAATTACGTGGTGGTTTATTTTTAAAAAATCTGCACATTTCCGTCTGTCCCATCAACCATTGCCCTGGTGTGGGAAACTGGCCAGTTCACCCTCAGGCTTGTCTCATCCACAGTTTTTCATGCAGAAGAAGGGGATAAAAAAGTAAGATTGTTTAACAATTTTCCACGCCATTCTGAAAACAGGTGTTTCCTTTGTGAGCGCAAGTGAGTGAATTTATGTGGTCGTTTTGACCCGATTGAAACTGTAGTTCTAAAGAACAAAAGCATTTTCTTTGCCCTGAAGATTGACATTTGCTTGCAGAGATTAGGCACTTCCTGTGACCTGGGGTCTCCTTCTACCCTTCTGAAAAAGGGAGGCAGCCAGCATCTTGGTGCTTGTTCGTCAGTGCTGTGGGTGGAAGGGACATAGGAGTTTGCAGACTAATGCAGAGGCAGGCTGCAGCTTGCGGAGATACTTGTCGGGTTCTTTATGGTGCATCCGCGGAAAAGTCTCTGTCCTCCCCTTACTCCCGTCAATGGTCAGTGTGAAGCCCATTGCCTCTGTCCCTTCTCATCCCCCTCTCTCATTTTTCTTCTGCCCTTTCACTTCCCCTGCCAGAAAGCGACCTCAGCATCTTCACATTCTGACTTCTGGAAGGAAATGAAAGCGTTTCCTTTTGTATAGAGAGGTTTGTTTTACACAGAGCTGCCTTTGATGGCTAAGAACACCCCCCCCAACAGACTTAGAACGTGAAGGGTTGGCACCAGGCCAGAGGGGAGAGCCATAAATTGTAATTTGAACAAGGTTTCATCAAGTCTTTGTCTTGTCATCTCATTTCTGGCAACATTGGACATTCTGTTAAACCAAGAGTTGCTTTGATTAGTGTGATTGTAATTCTTTAAATTAGATCCACCCCATGGAGACCCACAGGATGAAGTTAAGGTATTCAGCCAGATAACAGAATGTTCTAAAGAGTAGGAATAATGATTCCAGATTGATGCGAAGGAATGCTTTTAATTTATACGTGACTATAGTTATGCAAGTGGTAAGATGTCTTGCCAACCATTTTGGAAGAGTGAATAGGTGGGATGATTTCTGGTTCACTTTATTGAGGTTAAGTTTTCTTGGCAACTTTGAAAATTTCTGGTTGAAAAAAAGGTGATCTGAAGCAAATACAGTCTATTAGATCTAATACAATCTAATGTGTACATCTTGGGTGGCAGGTAGTAGGGTGTTTGTGTATTGATCTATACTGCTCTGAATATTTTTTTTTCAACAGCAAAGTAAAAGTGTAAAGGAAAGTGGAGGAGTGAAAGGAAGGTAAGCCAGCCGATTGAAGATGACCCTGTAAGAGTTCTGGGAGGCGGAAGTCCTGTGTTGGAATTTGGTTCTGCACATAGGGCTTGGCCAAACCAACTTCTCTGCCTTGGTTTTGGTCATTTATAAAATGATACTTACAAATGGGCATGATACTCTTTTATTAAAAGATAATCTCTCTTTAAGAGCCAAAAAGAGTGCCCCGTACATGTACATGAAGAGACCTCAACAATGTTTGTTCCCCCCCATTACCTACTTGACATGGCACCGCATGTCTTTGGTTGACTGAACACAGACCCTCTTGGGGCTGGTCTTCACACTGATCTTGCTAAAATGATGCTCACTTACAGGCAGTGAGAGTACAATGATGGGAGGCCCCCTTTGCTCTTGCTTCTTCTTAAAATACAAAGGGGGTAGGATGGAAAAGTTTCCTCCCCCTCACCTCTGCCTTTGCCATTTCATTTGACCATATTTATTGGGGACCAGCTCGGAACCAGACAATGTTATGGGAACTGGGAGATACAGTGGGAGTAAGATGGACGGAACCACCCCCTGTGGAGCTAACATTGCTGGGCACAGGTGGAAGTGGGTAGATGGAGTGGTCAAGGGGTGAGGATGGCGGTGTGTCTGCCTTACATAGGCTGCCTGGGGTACGTTGTTTTGGGGGAGGCATGATCTTGACATCTGCTGATAATGGGAAGAAGCAAGCCTTGTGGGAATCTGGAGAAAGAACATTCCGGATGGAGAGAGCTATGAATGAGAATGTGTTGAGAGCTTCTAGAAGAGAAACTTGGTGGAAGAACAGGAAAGGGTAGGGAATGGAGCCACAGGATAATTACCTGCTGGAGGGTTTTGTTTGATTTCATTTGCCTGGGGCAGGAAGTGAGTAGTTGATCCTCCAAACTGGCCTGCTGCTATTCTTCCGAGGCTGCTGCTTGTTTTACAGAGAAGATGGAAAATCATAGTGTATCTGTTACCTTGATTACATTTCCTATCATATGGTAATTAACTGCTAGCGGTAATTACAGGACTTCCTCTAATTTAGCTCAGCACTCTTGGGCCTCTCTTAGCCTCTCTCCCAATCAGTTTCATAGTCCTGAAAAGGGAAAATGCCATATTCCTTTTGAACTTTAAATCTGGTGGGAGAAAGATCCACCTTTGCTGGACTACCATGTTTTCTTTGGGTTCATCTGGTGCTTGAGGTGATGGTGTAACTCTCTCTGGCTCAGGCACAGTTGCCTGTTGTCTTGCTAATGAGGCTCTACTTTCCCAGGTAGCTGTTTTTGATTTCCATGCTTTTTAGTAACCTCCAAATCCCCATCACAAACATTATTTTAAAAGATTTATTTATTTATGCATATAAGCTGAGTGTAGACCAGAGGTGTGGGGGTGGTGGGTGAGAGGATTCACCAGAGACAGAGTGGGGAGCAGAACAGGCAGATCGACTGAAATACACTGCTGAGGGGAACAGCAGGTGAGGCAGGAGAGGTCTGATGCACCATGTGGGAATCTCCCTGGCTGGGATCAAACTTGTGCTATCCTGGATCTTGCTAGCTTTATAGTGCTGCGCTTAACCCGTTGTGCCACCAGGGAGACCCCATCACAAATATTTTTTAGTTGATATCCTAGGGATGTCCTCCTCAAGAAGGGTGTTCAGTCAATATTCTCACATCTGCTACCATCCCCACGACCCTCAGCCTCCACCATTCCCCCCCCCCCCCCCCCCCCCCCCCCCCCCCCCCCCCCCCCCCCCCCCCCCCCCCCCCCCCGCCCCTCCTTGGTATGAAGTCCACTTATGTAGAGAAATGTCATCGCAGATGTTTTCTCAGTTGGGTGGCACAGTAAGTCCCCCTGTCAAGAAACATGGATCGGCCTTCCTTTGCCTCTCTGGAATATTGGGTGATTTGCTATGTTTAGATGCCCCCTGTGACCCCGAGTTCCTCTCATCCCATTTCTCTGCTGCTGTGGTGGCTAAATCCAGCCCGACCTTCGCATCCCTGCAGGGACAGATTCTCTCTGAAGGCAGGGTGATTTCTGTGTCAGGGCATGGGTCGCTTCCCAGGGGCAACCCATTGAGGAGCAGGCCATCTCCAGTCAGCCCTGTGTTGTTCTTTTTGAAATAATGTCTCCAGCCTTTGGACTGAAACCATCCCATCCCAAGACTCAAAGGCAGGCCTTGGGGAATGGCTGCCCAGTGCTGGCCATTTGGTCATCTTACATATGAGCTGTGTATTTGAGTATGTGTATGTAAATAAACAGACCTTATTAATGACTTTTTCAATCTTTTCTTCGCCCACCACCATCGCTTGTGTCCCTTTCCCTCCAATTTCTGTCTTAACCCCAGTGCCCTTGGATGTTGGTTGATGCTTGGTCCTTCCTTCCTTCCTTCCTTCCTTTCTTCCTTCCTTCCTTCCTTCCTTC
>PVIJ01001697.1:0-68183 GCA_004024925.1 Scalopus aquaticus
TTGTGTCCTTTGGGTAAATTCCCAAAAGTGGGATTGCTGGGTCGTATGGAAGCTCCATGTTTAGCAGTCTGAGGAATCGCCATACAGCTTTCCATAGTGGCTGGACCAGTTCACATTCCCACCAGCAGTGTAGAAGAGTTCCTTTTTCTCCACATCCTTTCCAGCATTTGTTGTTGCCTGTATTTTTAATGTGTGCCATTCTCTCAGGTGTGAGGTGGTATCTCATAGTGGTTTTGATTTGCATTTCCTTGATTATAAGTGATGTTGAGCATTTTTTCATGTATCTGTTGGTCATTTGCTTTTCTTCTTTGGAGAAGTGCCTTTTTAACTCAGGGTAGAAGAATTTTGTTGCCTGGAATTTTGTCTTACAATAAATCAAGGATGTTGGAAATAAAATCAGTCTTCTACACTGCTGAATGCTGCAGCTTCCTCAGTGACTTTCATGGAGGCAAGAATTCTCCCCATCTCAGACGCCTCACTAACAAACTCCCGAATTTCCCAAATCACCCATTGAACAAAAGAGCCACAGAAAGACCTAGGACTTGAAGGAGAAAAGGGTGAGATGGTGTGCAGAACACACCGCTTCCTTCCATATTGGATTTAAATCACATATTAATTATTAATTCAGATTGTCTTTATTGTTCCATCTGCAAACTGCAAATGTGAATTCCAGCCATGTATTTTTAAACAGTTCTATTATGATCAGGCAAATTTGAATATCTCCTGTGGTTTATTACAAGTGGGCTTTACTTATAAGGGAAAAAAGCTGTTGAATATATGCTTCCTAGTTTTTCATTTTGGTAAATGTAGCCAAGTTTTGAGGTAGGAGAAATGCGAAGTGTTTTACTGTTTAATAGTTCTATATGTCACACTTGCAGTGGCTTCCATCATATTTCCTTAGCAGAAAGAGTGAGTTAAGACCCAAAGTAGAAAAATCTATGTCCTGGGACTTGAATTAGAGTAGAAAAATGGATAAATCTATATCAATATAGGTAATTAATCTGGATAATAGAGGTTTAAAAGCAGGCTTACTTGGTTATAAATGCAGTTAATGTTGCTGTCTGGAAAGAAAAGATGTAAAATTATATTTTCTGTTACTTTAGGAATTTATTTCAGAGGATTCATGTGTTTGTTGTCCAGTCATCATTAGGCAATCTATTAGAAAATAGCTGCTTGTGAGCTTTTATCAGAAACATAGTTTTATTCAAATTCTGGTAAATTTGTGCCTGTCTTTTCCAGTTGTCCTTAAAATACACTATTGTGTTTTATATAGTGGGTTAAATCCATAGAAAATTATCATTTTATTTTAGAAATTTTAGGTAGAGATCAGCATCTTCTATAGTCCTAGGTATCAGTTATTTATTGCTACAGAGCAGACCTTTCCCAAACACAGTAACTCAGATCAATAACAGTCATTTATTGAGTCTACAAATAAACAATTTGGGCCGAGCTTGGCGTGCACGTATGTTCCATACAGGTCAGGTGGGCCCTTCAATGGAGGGGGTGCAAGGAAGAGGGATCCAGGAGTCCCCTCCATCACAGCTACTCACCTGGTGGGCAACCTGTGGACTGCGAGCTCAGCTGGGGCTGAAAGCCAAGGGCCATGCTTCCTTTTCATGTAAGACCCTCCACAGCCACCTGGCTTCCTCATGCCATGGTAGCTGGGCTCTAAGAGCTGTCATCCTAGCAACCAGTCTAAGACCTTGCTTCTGAAAGCCTGGAGGTCTCCTGGCTCTTCTGCTCACATGTGCTGGCTGGCCTGACTTGAAGCAGCTTGAAGGGGAGGGCGCCATCACTTACCTGTGAATGCGAGGAGTGTCAAACAGTTCAACAGCAGGTTTTTAATGGCCATGCCATCTTAGGCGCTCAGGTGGGCAGTCAGCCATGGTACTGAGAGAAGGGCTTTGCTGACTTACGGATGGAGGGAGGCTGAGCGGCTGTCTGTGATCTCGTGGGCTGATTGGGAGCCCTCTTGGCCCTCCAGGATGGGCTGCGTGGTGTTCCCTGGTTTGCCCCGTGGTGGCTCCTGGGGGAGGGCAGGCTGTTGGAGTGGTAGGGATGGAAATCAGACTGCAGGGCTGCCAGGAATAATTGGGAGATGACAGTGCGTGACAGTGGGAGATGACCGCTGGAGACAGCGGGTGTAGAGCACGCTTAGCTGAGATAAGAAGAGAGAAGGGGCAGTGATGGGCGGGCAGCAGACCCCAAGAGCACTCCTTTCTTTTATGTCTTCTTTTTTCAAGGATGGGACAGTAAAGGAGTAAGTACAAAGTGCCTGGTGGTATTGTTCCTTTTCACTTGTGTGACTTAATTGCTCCTAAATTTTTGAAGTGCAAGAATCCCGGCGGGGCACCCCATGCAACAGACACTTGATAAACACTTGCTGGCGAGCAAAGGAATTCCACCGGCAGAGAAATGTTGTTTGTGGGGTTGCTCACTGCCTGTGGTGGCAGCTCTCCTTCTTCAGGGTGTGGCTTTTGCTGCCATTTTGTTTCACAACACATCAGGAAACTTTAAATAACAATGACTGTCCCCTAGTGAGGGATGCTGTGGCCATTCTAGAGCACTCCGCTGGACTTTGTAACGACTTCTCAACCTGCCTTCAAAGGTCTCACCACAAACTCCACCTATTTTCCCATTTATTTCCCATCGAAGCAAATAGTCCTCAGGAAGACCTTAGGCTTGGTGGGCTCTCAGAAGCCCCCACACATGGCTTCAGGGACCAAATATTCTGGTCAAAGAGTCGTTTTCTTTTGGAGTATCAACTGCTTATCTCTAAAATGGGCCACAAGCACCTACTCAAGGGGCATGTTGTGAATGAGGGTTGTGAAATCCATCACGCTTTTAAACGTGATTTCCAAACTGTAAATTGCAGAGCACTATGTAACTGTAAGGAACTGATTATTTGTGGTCCTTTAGGCCAGTGTGGGTATTTGGGTTTTATTAGAGACCCGCCTGGCTTTTTCTCGGAGGGTCATATAGTATCTGCTTCAAGCACCTTTCCATTTTGTGACTTATATAAGAAATTGCCCTGGAAGTGTAGCAATGGAAAGATTGCAGTGATTTTTTGCCTCATGATCTACAGTTGTAATAGACACAGTCATAGCAATGCCCCCTCTGTGTTGTCTTTTCTTTCTTTCTAAGGAGTAAAAAAATAAAGAAAAAAACCAAACAAACCAACACTGAGTAGAGTAAATAATGGGAGAGTGACATTTCATCTCTGGGAACTAAATGTCTTTAGAAGTCAGATTTTCTCTGACATGTGAGAAATGGTTGAAGACATTTCAGGAATGACTCATGTTAGTGTGGTAATTGTACAACATAGAGAGGGTAATGTAGTCCAATTGATAATTTGTGATAATTAATTGCTGTTTGAAAATAACTTCATTTTCAATCATTTGTATGACATCTGTACAGCACTAACATTTAGATTACTGTGGCAGTGTGTCTGAGTGTAATATTTTTTTAGTAAGGCATCTCTTTCAGAGCAACTGCAATCTTTTCTAACCCAAAACTTCTGATGGGGACAAAGGATGAGTCACAAGTTGCATATTTATTTCCTGAGTTTTCTGCTCAGTGGAGGAAGTGTGTTTGTGTTCAAGTTATCACATGTAGAGATTGATGCTGAAATGTTTTGTGGGGGATTTTGTTGTTTGAGAAGCCTAGTGGAGAACAGCTGATTGGTGGTTTTGAGGTTTTATTCTGGTAGAGCAAAAGTCATAAATACTATCAGATTCTGCACATTTTTGCAGTTTTTAATGCAAACAGGGGCCCTGAGACCATGAATATATCCAAACTGCAATAATAAATGACATTTGGTTAGTGGGGGGCACTTGAAGAGTGTTTGCATTTCCTAGGTGTGCCCTTCTGTGTTCTATACAGTTTTTCCCCAATGCCGAAGTAAGATATAGGTGACAGAATTAGGCATAGAGTCAGAGAAGGGGAGAGATGAGGACACCATACTCCTGGCCCCATATCTTGTCTGGAAACCATGTGACTCTGTTCCCTGTTGGTTTTTCCAGGGTGCTTAATGGATTGGTGTTGTCTCTCTTGGGGTTGCTACCTTCCAGAATGCTTTCCCCTGGATAGCTTGTCTTCTGCAGCACTGACTGTGATGGAGGATAAGAATAGTGGGAAGGGGGGATGGTCACGAATCCCTATATGTTAAGGGGCCTGAGTTCTTTGTAGCTGATAATTGCACATCCACTGAGAGTTATGTTTAGCCCCGAGGGCATGTGTGTTTTGATTTTTGTTGTCTTTTGCATTTTGGGAACTCCTCTGCTCTGTGTGATCTTAGTGGAAGGCAGGCATTCCCTCTGGCTGGGCACAGACACATGCGAGCTCAGCCAACTAGAAGCTTCTCTCTGGAGCTTTGAAACTTGAGGAGCAATGCAAAAGGAGAAATGGTTAGATGTGTTGTTTCTGGGGCTCAGCACTCCTGAAGGCTCTCACCCTCCCATGCATAAATAGAGAGGGAGCTTTTGCCATTCTCTAATTTTTTCCAAAGGTGGCAATTGCTAGTTTCATCCTGATTACCCAGTGCTGACTGACATGGAGACCCTTGGAGACCAGGTTGCAGTTTGTTTCATGTTCTCTTTTGGCCCTGTTTTTGGGATATCCTTGCTGGCCTCTCTCCTCCTTGGGTGGAGGGACAAGCAGAGAGCTGATGTTTTCCATTTGCCATTAGCCATGTGCTTAATGGAAGGAATTAGTCTCCTTCCTTTATTGTTGATGTTTTAAAGTCATTGTCACTGTAGTTTCTACCTTTGTGGGACACTTTGTGTTCCCCATTGTTTTGGGGTCTGAGTATAGGTGGAGCCTAATCGCCTAGCTTCATTGAGGTCATCTGTACATCTTGTGCAGGTGATGATGTGACCTCTATGAAGATAAGTGCTTTGCCACCCAGGCCTTCTGACTCCCAAACCACCCCTTTCTGCCCATTCAGATATTAGCCTTGTAATAAAATGGCCTTCATTGAAATACCAGTCCTTCTAGATCCAGAAAGTCAGCAGCCAAGAGTTACAGAACAGGAACCTTTGAGCAAGAACAGTGGCCGGCTGGGTGTGTGCCTGCGAGCAGCCTCGTTCTGAGTTGCCTGGGCACCTCGCTTCAGGCCCATCACCTGGGAAGATCAGGTGGCTGAACACCTCTGACTCCCTCCTCCTCCATCTGAGACACACTGGGCTCTGCAGTTGTGTGATCTTGACAAAGGATGGAGTGGGATTGTATTGGGGATCACCGGCGTTGGTGGTGTCGTGCTGAGCATAGCTGCCGTCTGTAGGGGACCAATGGGGACTTCCTTTTGGTTTAAATCCTGTTCCTTCAGCCCCACAGGACAGCAGGACAGTACCAGATGGGGACTTTCTTTTGGAACCGCTTTTTTTTTTTTTTAACAGAGCCACATAATACTAATTTAAGAACTAGTTAATATAAATTTGGTCCTCAAATAACTTCTGTTTTTCCTTTTATTTCTCAAATAGTATGTGCTTACTGCTGATAAATTCGACAATACAAATAAGCAAAATCAGGTAAAGAAAAATTAGAAATACAAATAAAAGAAAGAAAAGGAAAACTTTCATTTTGCCACCTAGAAATAACCACCTTTAACATATGTTTTTCCAGACCTTCTCTTTCTGTTACGTGTTTATTACCATGTGTTGGATACTGTTCTTCGCATTTTCACATACCTCACCTCATCAAGTCTGCCTGGTTTGTGAGGTATTAGAATCCTCATTTCACAGAAAAGGGGACTGAAGTTCTAAGGGATCTGGCTCCTCTCAAAGGCTGCCCTCTTCACCGGAAAGCTGACTGTGTGTGATGGTTACGCAGGAAACACTCACCGAGCATCTCCCCCTACCCCCAAGTGTGTTACCGCAGCAGTGAGTAGACTGTGCAAGGTTGGGAGCACCAGGCACGGGAGGAAGCAGTGTGGCAGTGGGATGGCACCAGATTGTTTGGGGCCTGCTGCTTATGAACTTTGGTTTCTCTTTGGGGAAAAGAATGTAAAATTTGGGGCCTCCCTGGTGGCGCAGCGGGTTGAGTCTCAGCACTCTGAAGCTCTCAGCAGCCACTGCAGCACGAGTTCCATCCCTGGCCAGGGAGCTTCACACATGGCGCGGCAGACCTCTCCTGCCTTGCCCACTGCTCCCCTCAGCAGTGTATTTCAGTAGATCTGCCTGTTCTGCTCCCCACTCTGTCTCTGGTGAATCCTCTCACCGCACCACACCTGGGCCTATACCCCAGCTCCTGTATGCATAAATAAATAAATATTTTTAAAAAAAGAATATAAAATTTGACTTTCAAATAAGATACCAAAGTGAATATTTGCATGGAATGAGAAAAGATAACACAAGCAATCGTGCGGCTTTGGAGACTCAGGTCTCTATCTCTTCTGAGCAATTTAGGCAGTTGGCCAAAATAAGTAAAAAGGCTTCCTGCTAGAACCTGGCTGTCCCACCCCGGGGCCAGTGTCAGGAAGGCCACTGCAACTTGAGGCTGGGTGGAGTGGGAGGCAGTATGTGGGGGCAAGACACTGGATCTCGGGTAGAATAAGAGGAGGAGGCCTCTTTCCAGCTGAGCGCCATGGAGTTCTGGAAAATCACCCCAGCAGGGTGACACAGACGTCCTGTCCCATTTCCAAGATGATGGCATTTTTTCTCATGATTTTGTGGTTTTATGTTTTGTCTCTTTTAGACCTACTGTTTGATTTTTGGAGTAGGCATCTCATTTATTATCAGTATTTCCCTCCAAACTTTAACCCATCGCTTCTATTACCATTCGTTAACTAATCCACCTTCCTGTTGATTTGAAATGAGATCTTTACCCTCTATTGAAATATATACGCTTGGGCCTGTTTCTAGATTTTCTGTTCCATTGCATTGATTGACCTGTTTATTGTGGGCCATTCCACACTTAATCATTGAATTTTAGTGTGTGTGTGTGTGTGTGTGTGTGTGTGTGTATGTGTGTGTATTTTTTATTTGGGAGGGTAGAGAGGGTAGGTCTTGCCTTCTTTTCTCAATAGCATTTCTTAAAAAAAAAATTCTTGACTCTTCTCACATATTTTATTATCCCAGGTGATATTTAGAATCATTTTTGCCAAACTCCAGAAAAAATTCTGATGAGATTTGATTGCTTTAGTATTAACTTTAGCTTAATTACTAAGGACTCAAAATCTGTATAATATTAAATATATTTATCAGAAATGTGGCATTTCTCTTCACTGTCTCCATTTTCCTTTTATGTGCTTGGGGAAGTTCTTTTTGGCATATTTTTTATGTTCAGTGCTAGGTGTTATTTTTAATTTTTCTTATGAAAGGGCTCTTATATCCCCCCTTCCACAATCTTTTCTAACTGGCTGTTGTTGGTATGTAAGAAGGCTTTTTTAAAAAAAAGAGAATTTGACATCTTACCGAACTCTCAGTCTTGTACTCGTCAAGCTTTTTTTACCTTGCTTCCACTTTTTGAGACCCTTTTTGGAGTGGTTTCTGATGAGCAGAGTCTTGGTCAAAAGCTTCAGTGGCTTGCCTCCTGATTTTGGAAGGCGGCCAGGCCATGGTGACCTGACCAGACAGGATTCCTGAGCGTAATAACTGTGATTGAGCAAAGGAGGCTGAGGTTTAGGATGTACAGAACTTGTTGAGTTTATCATCATCATTGAAAGCCTGACCAAGTGTGAATCAGAGCACAGATCAAATCACATATTGAATCTGCCACTTTATTGGACTTGGGGCATATGGCTGCTATCAGATGCCCTGTCCATGTAGCCGGGCAATGGCTTATCTGTTTTCCCAGAGTCTTAGAGAGGATGCCATGTTCAGGGTGAACTTGTTCTGTGTGCACCATATAACGACCACACCAAACTGAAAGAGCCATAGGTAAATACAAATCTTAAATGTTTGTGCTAGCTGGTTGGTGATTTGCCGTTGGATTCTTGGGGGGCCTGTTGTCGCAGCCCCTGCCACTGAGGATAGCACAAGATTTTGTTATCCATCAAATATGCTTGCCAGGAAGGCTGCTTAAAACCAAATTTCAATCGTGGGCAGACAGATTTGTCCCAGGTAGGCAGTCTTGCTCAGTCTTGCTGTGCTGAATTGCTTGGAGCCCAGTAGCCTGAGACTTAGACCTAAGACTTCCCTGTGGTTTTTACTTTTACTTGAACATTGTGTTACAGTGAAGCAATATGTTTTGTGTGCCTTAGTGTGTTCTACTTCAGGACCCAGAGCAATGTAGATGACAGGGGTCATCTTTGTGGTCTCATGCGTGGGTGTGGCAGAAGGAAGTGTTCCCAATGGGTCTGAGATGTGGAAAACCTTCTGTTTGGGGAGTACTGGTAGCCATTTTATTTCTAATTAAGAAGTGCTTCTAGGATGAGAAATAAGTTAGCTTGCCAGCTCATTAACAAATGGTCTGATTAGACCACCTTAGCATACAAACTGTGGGAGGCAGGGAGAAGAGAGACAGCCCCACCTGTAACTTTTGCTGGGCCTGGAGCAGGAGAACCAATGGAAGCTCAGGTATCACATGTCTAAATAAAGTTCATCCAGCTTTAAAAAAGTTCTCTTCTTCTGTATTGATGAATATAACATCATAACGACCTGGAAAACCAGGTTTGAAATTAGAATTCTTGTACTGAGGTGTCTTGTCCAAAAATCTCCCTGTAGTATGTGAAGACATCTCTGGCCACAGGTCCCAAGTCTGTCTGGTCCCACTGCCAATGGCCTCTCTTGTGCAAATGGGAATTGGTCCACTATTGAGAGAATAGACCCAGAAAGAGGCGTGAGCAGGTAGTGAAGCAGGCCCCGCAGACCATAGTATGGTCTAGAAGATGGGGCAAGGTCTGGTAGGCACATCCAAGGGGGTCCGTGAGCTGCTTGCCTGACAGATGTGGCATGAATGAGGTGTGAGCAGGCCCCTTTAAGCATGGTGCCCAGACCATGGACCCAGTCCTTGTCAAACCTCAGATTCACAAGATGGGGGATGGATATAGGAAGTACAGGTGGAGCAGGTGGGAGCTTGAAACTCACATCTAAGGCAGGTGAGGTGAGATCAAGTACTCTAGACCTCAGGACCCTGGGATCTACCAAATTGCAATCTTAGAAATGCCCATTCATTGCTTCTGAATTGTGGGCGGTATGTGCATAGATTGTCCCTCAGCTGATGCAGAGCAGGTGGCATCCTGCCCCCATCTTAGACCTGTCTTCTTCACAGTGCCTGTTTCTTCCTTATAAAGTGGCTTCAGTGTTGGTGGTGACAGGTGTCATGAAAGAAGCCAGCAATGGGGCTGGGCTGGTTCTCATTTTTTGCCTCAAACGTTCCTCACCCCCCCAACTACTTAATACCTATCTTTCCACTTTATTACCCCTCATTTTCCATTCCTCTCTTGGCCTGAGAATTTTTCTCTTCCTGATGCTTGCTGGTGGTGCCTTGGCAGGGGCAGTGGGGGCTTTTCAGGGAGGAGGGAGAAACTGCCCTGTGTCCAGTGGGCTCCTGTGTTGTTATTATAGTAGTACTGTATCCAGGCAATATACAAGTTAATGGGATTTTGTGGGTTGACATGGTAACCTAAATGTCTCTAATAATATTTTTTTTCTATGGAGAAGAAATGTGTTCCCAGTTTGAAATAACTGATTTACAAATGAACTTTCAGAACAAAACGTGTTTGTCATCGTGGCTGTTATTTTTAGAATTTTGGATCTGAAAGGGGCTCTGTGTACATAGTAATTGAACTGAATCAAATCTCACCTGATGTGTGGGGCCTCTTACAGCTCTTAAGGTCTATGATTTTATATACCTCTCTTGATTTTAGAGGTGAGGAAA
Organism: Scalopus aquaticus; assembly: GCA_004024925.1. Taxonomy (NCBI): domain Eukaryota; kingdom Metazoa; phylum Chordata; class Mammalia; order Eulipotyphla; family Talpidae; genus Scalopus; species Scalopus aquaticus. The sequence goes on from PVIJ01001697.1 coordinate 9,820, forward strand.
TGGCCTCTGAGAATATGAAGTGATTTGTATAAAACCAAACATATACCAGGCTGTCATTCCACCTTGCTGCCCTCTTCTCTTACAAACAGGATGAAAGAGTGCCATTCTTATTACTGGAGGATTTTGGGTGTCAGGGGATGGATGGTTCCTGGAGACATGCAGGGGAGCCGGGTAACCTTGAACCTCAGTGTGTTGCCCTACCACCTGTGCGCACAGGAGCCTTGGGTACAGATGGAGGACTGCTGGCACCACGAGGGCGTGTTAGATTTCATGCATGTGACCTTGTTAAAATGAGAAGATAATTGAAAAGAAGCAGCAAGAACCATAGCTTTTAACAGTTTGATGGTGGCAATAGGGGTCATTTGATCAGTGTTCTCAAAGAGTGTCCCTGTCTGTATTCTAAAATGAGGTTGATTCATGTAAAAGAATGAAGTTGGGTCAATCTCTAATTCCATGCACAAAATAAATAGATGAAAGATTTAGGTATAGGACCAGCAACAATAAAATATATAGAAGAAAACATTGGTGATAGGTGATCAGTGACAAAGATATTTTTGGAGACTGACCCCAAAGCAAAGGAAATAAAAGCAAATTAAACAATTGTGATGACCTCAGATTAAAAAGCTCTTCTTGAGCAAAAGAAAATATAAGTGGATAAAAAAGACATCCTATTGAATAGTAAAAAATATTCATACATTGCAACTATTGAAAAGGGGTTACTAGCCAAGATATGTAAAAAAACTTCAATTTAACAATAAAAAACAAACAACTCAATAAATGGGCAGCAGATCTGAAGAGGCAGTTCACCAAAGAAGATGTCTAGAAGGCCAATTGATATATGGAAAAATGCTCATCATCACTTTTAGTAAGGGAGATGCAGGTCAGAACCAAAATGAGGGCCTCCCTGGTGGCGCAACCGGTTAAGTGCAGCACTATGAAACTATCCAGAACCACTGCAGCAGGAGTTCCATACCGGCCAGGGAGATTCCCACGTGGCGCAGCAGACCTCTCCTGCCTCTCCCGCTGCTCCCCGCAGCAGTGTACTTCAGTCAATCTGTTCTGCTCCCCACTCTGTCTCTGGTAAATCCTCTCACCATCTGACACCTCTGGCCTACACCCCAGCTTGTATGCATAAATAATCTTTAAAAAAAAAACACCACCAAAATGAGATCTTATCTCACACTGTGAGAATGGCACATGTTAAAAAGACCCCCAAGTGCTGGAGAGGATTTGAAGAATGAGCAACCTTAACACACTGTTAGTGGGATGCAAACTAGTACAACCATTTGGAAAATGATCTAGAGTTACCTTAAAAAAACTAAAACTGGAAATACCATGTGACCCAGCAATGCTCATTCAAGAACATGAAGGTGTCAACTTAAGACATTATATGCTCTGCAGTGTTATTGCAGTAGTATTTACAAAAGCTCGGACATGGAAACAACCCCAGTGCCCACTGATCGAGAATTAAATTAAGATGTGGTGTACCCACACATTGGAAAGATGAAATATTGCCATTTACAGCAAAGTGGTTGGGATTTGAGGGAATTATGTGCAGTAAAGCAAGTCAGAATGACAAAACAGATATTGGATGTTTTCATAGCAGATGATTTGACAAAGTGAAATACGTATAAAAACTAACAGACATTTATAAATGAAATGAGGCTTTTGAGGTTGGGGGAAGAAAGAAAGGACCAAAGAGGTATTAGGGATGGTAGTAGAAAAAACAAACAAAAACCCACAAAATCAAAACTGACTCTTTTAGAATAAAAAAAACCCAAAACTAATGTAAATTCACATTAGTGAATTTGAAGACATAATGATAGAAATTATCACAGATAAAACAGAGAGGAAAAAATAAAAGGAGGTTGACCTGCACATGGAATTAAATTGTATTTTTTATGGCTTCACAGTAGTTTTGAATTTCCTTACTTTTAGGAGTTTCAGTACATAGAATACTAATTTTTTTCAGAAATCTGAGATTTGTTTTCTATAGTATTGATTATATTTAGCTTTTGTGAGGCCTTTTCCTCTTCCATGCGCTGGGCATACTGATATGTCAGGCTGGTAGGGCAGCACTGAGCACCAGCCTGGCTGTGCTAATTGGTTACTAATTGCGTGGTTTCCATTCTTTTCATGTCACTGGGTCAGGGACTTCCTTTCACAGCCAGGAGTCTCTTCCTACTTGCTCCTTTACAGGCTTTCGTGCTTTTGGTGCCTCCTTAATTTGGGGGTATTTTCTATCACTCCAGAGGAATCTTTTTCATATTCTGAGCAACTCTTTTTCATAGGACAAAGGTACAGAATTTTTTCCTTTCTTTTTCATTGTTTTCAAGATTTTTATTTCTTACATCCCAGGAACTACTTCTGAGTCCCTTCTGCTCCTGAGTCCTTTCAGCTGTGCCTTTTCTCTTGACCTTTTCCTGTGCACCATTTGTCTTGGGCCTTCTTTTCTTTATAAGCTGGGGGCATGGAGATACTCCTTAAGCCTTTTCACATTCTCTGTTGGGTGCCTGATTTGTATTATATCAAACATCATCAGTAGCTGTCAAACATCATCATTAGCTAACCAGGGCATTTTTTTAAAGATTTATTTATTTATGCATATAAGAGCTGGGGTATAGGCCCAGGTGTTGGAGGGTGGGGTGAGAGGATTCACCAGAGACAGAGTGGGGAGCAGAACAGGAGGATTAACTGAAATACACTGCTGAGGGGAGCAGTGGGCGAGACAGGGGAGGTCTGCTGTGCCAGTGGGAAGCTCCCTGGCCAGGGATTGAACTTGTGCTGCAGTGGCTGCTGATAGCTTCATAGTGCTGAAACTCAACCCGTTGCGCCACCAGGAAGGCCCCTAACCAGGACTTTTTGGAGTTGAGCTCCCCTTTTTTGTGGCTTCTCCTGGAATCTTTTTTTTTTTTTTGCGTTCTGTTGTTGGTTATTAGCAGAATTTCTGGTCTGGAGTTTCCCTCACACTCTCCCCGCTTTTGTCTGTTTGCCAGGTTTCTGTATTTCACACTAAGTCACACCATGTGATCTCCTTGAGACCACAAAGCAAATACACAGAGATCTTGATACCTCCTGTCTGTCCCTTTGCACAGAATGCTGGTGTCAAGGCTAGAGTGCTGGCCTAGTGTTGGGATGGAAAACAGTTTAGGAAATGTATTTCTAACGTGGCTGAATAGCATTGTAGTGGGAATGTTTTACAGATCACTTCAAAATCCTTATCATCTATGGCTTTTAATGTAACCTACTAAGGAAATTTGCCTCCCTCCCTGCTGAGTTGCTGAATTTCTAGTCCTGAGCCACTGTCACTCTTGAGAATGACTTTCCCTACTTTTTCTTTTCTCAGGCCTCCAACATCTCACTCATCCTTGACACCAGCTGGTGACCTTGCCTTCTTTTGCTCTGTGAATATATCCTTTTTGTGTTAAAACTATAAACCCACTAAGAGATTCCAGCCTAGGATTTCCTGTCTGCTAAAATGTCCATACTCTTATCCACATTCCTACAAATGCCTGCCCTTCTTCTGGCACTGGATTCTGTTCTCTTTCATTCATCACTGACATTACTCTAAAGCTGTTCCTTCTCTCCCTGCATCATTAATTTTTCTTTTTATTGGATCAGCCCCATCAGCATATAGAAATATCTTCCAGCTTAAAAAGTGTACTCTTGAACCCATGCTATCTGTGGCAACCACTCTATTTTCTCCTCTCCATTACTGTAACCCTTTGCAAAAGAATGATCTACAGTCCCTTCCCTGCCGCCCTCCCTCCCTCCCTGCTTGCCTGCCTGCTTGTTAGTTTGATTTTGTCCTCATGCTTTACCAAACAAGTCTTTCTGAGGTCACTAATACCTCTTACATTGTCAAATATAATGACTGGATCTCAATCTACTCATAATGGAACCATCGACAAGTACACAATCCTTCCTCTTCTTGATTTTCTTCCCTTCGTCCCAGCACCCCGCTTCTCACTCCTTTCGTTTCACTCCTTATCAGCCTAGTGTAGATGGTGTCTCTTCTTCATGCCAAAGTGTAAACACTGCACATCCCCAACTCAGTTGTCGAATCCCTTTTATTCGCTCTTCACTCACTTTACAGATGCTTTTATCTATTTCCATGACTTCATTTCTTCAAATATTTATTTTTGGTCTTAATGTCTTTCTGTGTTCCTTCTTGTACTGTAGTGATAATATATTAGATTTTAAAATATTATTCCACAGTTTCCTGAGGCTGTGTTTAAATAAAAAAAAATGGTTCTCTCTGTTCTTCAGATTGGGTAATTTCCACTGTGCTTCTAGTTTGCTGACTTTTCATCTGTCATCTCGATTCTGCTATTGAGACAGTCCCCTGAGTTTCTGATTATAGAGAGTCTAGTTTTCAGTTCCATAGTTTCCACTTGGTGCTCTTTGATAGTTTCTCTTTCTCTGCTGGGAATTCCCAGTCTTCCACTGATTTCAAGAGCCTTTACCTCTTGGAACATCGCTGATTAGCTGCTTTCAAGACTTTGCTTCATGATTCTACTCTCGGGTCACATTGGGCTTGGTATCTGTTGATTGTCCTTTCCCTCGGAAACTGGTCACATTTCCCTGCCCCTTTGTACATTGAATAATTTTGTTTTGTCCTGAACATGGTAAATGCTATGTTTTGTAACCTTTGGGATCTTTTGTAATCCTGGAGAATGTTGGGGTGTTTTGTTTTAGCAGCTGCCAACATGGTTTGGTCTAGGCCACAGCCCTGTTTCACTCCATCTGGAGTGAACTACTGGTTCCATTTGGAACTACTAGTTCCAAAGTAGGTGAGTTGTCAAAGTCTCTGCCTTCTCCTTTGGGTCTGTCCTGCATACATGCAACCTGAGTGTGAGCCTGAGACCTGGGTTGGTTCACACACAGAATTAGGGGATCTCCTTCTTCAGCTGTCTCCCATTTGTGGTTTCACTCACACATTTGAGTCACAAGAGTCAGACAGATGAGTTTTCTCTGTCAGATGTATCTGACGGTGGACCTGTGTGACTGGAACCCACAGCTTCCTCCCTTTTTGACACCATCATCATCTCTTACTTACAGACCTATAATAATCTGTAATAGCCTCATAACTGCTCTCCCTGCTCCCACTCTGTCCTCCTTGGTGTGTTCTTCACCCTGTAGTCAGAGTCTGTCAAACTTTTGTTTAATCCCAGTCCTTATCTTTCATAGCATAAAAACTAAACTGTCCATGGTAATTTCTAAGGTTCTAGGTGATCTCTATCATCCCTCATTCTGCTTTTTATTCTGACTCTGATCTCACAGCTCCTGGTGTTTTTCAACCCTCTTATCATACCTCTGTTTCTGGGCCTTTGTACTTGCTATTCTTTAACTAAAATGTGCCTCCACCAGTTATTTGCAAGACTCTCTTTCACCCACCACCAATATCTGCTAAAATATTACCTCCTTTGAGAGTCCTCACCCATGATTTTCTAGCCCCTGACATGTTCTGTGTTCGTTCATGTGTCTCTTCTCATTAGCATAAGCTCTTGGATGATGACGTCTCTGTATTTATTTTTCCAGTATTGTATCTTAGGTCCCTAGCACACAGTCATCACTCAGTAAATATTTGTTGAATCAATTTAGTTTGTTCATTCTATTGTTCAAGACAAACAATATATTCAGAATGTTTCTTCACAAGAAGGAATTTGGTAGTTACTTTCCAATCTTTTCCAAAATCCCTATATCAAAGGAAGGATTCAGACATTGTTAATGGTGGCAAATGATCAAGATTCTGGCATCCTCAAGCTCACCTTTAGGGTATGGAACATTGGTGTCTTGATGGAAGCAGATGAATTAATCTTTGACTATAACATACTTGGGCTGGGTACTTGGTTCCCCTAGGGCCATTTTTCTAAGTTGAGCTACAGGAGTCAAAGGTGAAAATACTTAGCTTTCACTCTTGTGTCCATAGTGCATCTGGAAGACCCACAGGAGCAGGGTATAGCAAGGTGACACTGAGTATAGCATGGATCACACTGTACTTAGCCACTTCCACCTCATTGTGCCCGCCTTCTTGTTCTACTGTAACCAGGTCCGTGATCATGAATGGTGGAGTGAAAGGCTGGTTTTGCAGACACACAGCCCCTAATGTGAACAATAGGAAGCACCATTTACTGTGTCTAGAATTCTCACGTCTGTATTTTCAACACCTCTGCTGCACAGCCAGATTGGTAGTGAATATACCCTATGTATATATCTCAAATACGAAACCCAGAAGCCCGAAGAGTCTGAAATCCTTATCATCTTTGTTCTTTGCATCCAATTCCATTTTTAGTGCCGTTGATGAATGTCCAGGTGGATTATTCACCAGAAGGACAGTTGCCAGCCCAGGGTGTGAGTAACCTCTGTGGTGAGTGTAAGAGGGCATTTGCCTCTTGTTCTTTCTAAGGCTACTTTATAAATTAGGAAATCCTTTGAGATGCCTTTTTGGATTTACTTCTAACTTCTCAAAGTGAATTCTAGGTAGGAGGATGTTATTCTAAAAATGAACTATAGTGCTTACAGCTCAGATTTTCCCATTGCTCAACAATGAAGTTATTATTGCTTAGTAGCATGACCCTGTAACAAATCAGCTTCAGTGGAGGGTAACTGAAGTGTCCTATTGTTCTTTTCCTTGGTTTTTTGAGTGCACTAGATAGCATTTGACAAGTTTTATGCACAGCATTTTAAGACTTTCCCTCCTTATGTGATAGTATAAATTTTAATTTTTGATGAAAGTAGTAATTTAATAATTCTGTGGCTGGAATTTGGGTGAATAGAGGTTTATGAACTAGTAAAAGTTTATGTTTGAAGAGCAAAGTGCTATGTAATTGTTGTCTTTTCATAATTAGAAAGAGTGAGAATAATGGAGGTATTTTCTGTGTAGTCTCAGTATGCTATTTGGTGTTTAATTTAGGTAGTTAATAGTAATCTCTAGATGTCCAGATAGTATGATAGTTTCCAACATCCTAAAGGCATTAAGGGGAATGTTTTGCAGCTCTATTAGGAAGATGCTGAGTATGTCTGAGATATGACTCCCTTCTCTTAGAGGAAGGACTTAATGGGAGGGAACATTTCTAAGTATCTCCCAGGCTGTATGAAAACGAGTGTTTTTGAGTTCTCATTCATTTTTTGGCTCATTTATCCACTCAGTGGATATTCATGACTTGTTTTTTTCTTTACCAGTCACTGCTGGGTAGGGGCCTAGGGGAGAGCTCCTCTCTGATGTACAGAGTAGCTGATGGTAGAGAAATGGGCAAGTCAGAGCTTCTGAAGCCTGATGAAGAGGTTGTCAGATATGGGTGGCAGGAACCTTTAAGAAAGAGAGGGAGAGGAGTCTGAGTACATGGCTTCCAGGTACCACTACCCTGTTGCTGATAGTTTACCATGAGTCTTAACATCATCCCCAATTCTATGTAATTCCACTTTATATTTCTCTTGAAACAGGCACATTATTTATATTAGTTTTTTAAAAGGAGCAAATCTAATTGCCCCAGAGAATAGAAGGGGGAAATTAATTACGGCACATTCATGAGTCCTCTGTGGTCATTAAAAATCATATTGCAAAATAATGTTTAATGGCATGGGGAAGTAGTCGCCATCCAATAAGTGGGGTGAAAGCCCTGTGAGCCTATGTGCTCTATTTAGTAGTGCTGCCTCCTCTGTCAGCCTGCCTGGGTGGCCCTGTTGAAACTGCAGCACTCCACATCTCCCACACCCTTCCAGAACCTTACCCTGCTCTGCTCGACTGCTAACATTCTGCATGATTTACGTATTCATTTTATAGCTCATTGTCTTTCTCTCCTAATCGAATATAAATTGTAGGAGGGCAGGGATTTTTTCCACCTCCTTTGCTCACTGATGTGTCCAAAAAACCTGCAGCAGGGTTTGCCACATAGCAGAGCCCGGTAGGCACTGTCAGTGGTGAAAGGATGTAGAAGGACACGTGGTTGGATTATCATATATATGACTGCTAATTTCTCTCTTTTTATTTTTCTGAATTTTTCTTATTTTTAATGAGAGAAAAAAACTAAAAAAGGTCTTGTTGCATATAAAAGCCTCATATGGGCCTAACGAGTGTACCTGGGTGACATGGCAGAGCAGAGTCTAGGCTGCTGGTGGAGACACATGGTAGATGGACCTCAGGGCCTGTGGGCGCTGGTCTGGGTTTTACCCTTGCCCGTGTTGGGTTTGGAGCCTCCCTGCTCACCACTGCCCGTCACACTCGTGCTCACAGCTGCCTGCACACTTGATCCTGCCCTCGCAGTCGTAGGCTGTCACTGCTCCCAATTTCATTTTCTTTAAATGCCAGCTTGAGTCCCGTCTTCTTTTTCTGGTCTCCTGTTACTACTCTGGCCTCCTCCTCCCTTGAGTTCCCTTATGGACGGTGCCACTCACACTGCACTCATGGAGGCCCTGCCTGGCTTTCTGGGTTCAGAGGTTCACAGCCGGTCTTGGGGAAGCCATGTTTGCAGTGGACACTTCCACAGAGGCCAGTGCCACGGCTGCTGGAACTGAGTGGAAGCTATTCTGAGACAGAAACCATAGAGTTTCTTTAAGTACATCTGCTCCACTTGTCTCATGTGTTATCTTTTCTCTGCAAGTAAATGACAAGCTGCTTGAGAAAAAGGGTTCTATTTTCTCCTTTCCTTGACTTCAGTAGAGAACAGACAGTTCTGACCTCAGAGTTGATTATTATACACTTGTTGGCTGATCCTCGGTTTCCCATATCTAAAATAAATGTCATTTCTGACCTCTCAGAAATGGCATCAGAGTAATAAGGGGAGTGATTCAAGTGCCTTAGAAGACATTGTATATGTATGCACATATATATTTAATGACACTTTGGCATCAATAATTTAAAAAACTAATAAACTAAAGTGCAATGTTCAGGATACACTTGGCTGCAGTAACCTGCTGTTAAAATTGTATAATTTTTATATAGGGAATATAGATTGATTTTTAAGAAGCAGGATGTTAGATACTCAATTGAGTGAATGTTTATTGAGATTCTATTATTTCTAACGTACTCTGAGAGGCACGAAGGGAACTGTAAAGGTCAGCTGAAAATAGTCCTTGGACTCTCAGAGGTGAGACTTCAAGTAAACAAACAATGTCCAAGAGATGTAGAAAGACACATTAGTGGGGTTTTAAAGGAGGAAGAGATTACATGTGATCTAGGAGTAGAGGACATTGGGATGAGCCTGGAATTAAGGACTTCGGTAGCTGGGGAAATAAAGGATTCCAGGTGGAGGTAACAAAATAGAAAGGGATAGGGGAGAAGGTTTTGGGGTCTAGTGGGTTGTTCTTGGGGTAGAATTGCAGGTCAGGACTCTGGGAGATGAAGCTCAAAGGTAGATTGGGGTAACATATGGAGAACATTTATGCTGGAATAGGAAGATCTGTCTTCAACCTCCAGAGAGACATTTAGATATTCTACAACATTAGAAATGGGTTTTGAAAGAAAGGGTTTATTGTTTTTATTTGGTTTCATAAATAAAATAGTGACCATATGCTTTTGATATTTGTGGTATTTATGATCGTGCTTACATCTCATAATGAAATTTGTTAAGCAAGGATACACAAAATCTGTAGGTTTTATGTAAAAACATAGGTTTCTTCTTCTCTCCTTCACTGCCCCTCCCCCCCTCCCCCAGCACCCGCACACCTTTGTTGCATAGTCACTGGATTGGATCAGTACTTGACTTTGCAAACTTATCCAAACTGTTATTGGGGAACTGGAGGTAAATTTTTGAATGGTCAAATTATTTCGTGGAAACCATATAGCAAATTATTAAAATACCTCTGAATAGAATCCAGGTGTCTGGACCACAGCCTGCTTATGATGATTTTCAGAATGTTAGCAATGTGATTGACAATATGTGCTGTGAGTGTTCTGATATGAGCGTTACTGCTGCTTATTACTTCATGCAGATTTCGATTCAGAGTCAATAAATAATAATACATAACAAGTTGTTTTTTTTTTTTATTTTGCAGTGAAATTCAAACCATGATCACTGGAAATTCATACATGTTTTTCATAATATTTCAAGAGGTTTATTAGCAAATGTGTATTCCTGATGCTTTGTGATTCATACCGTTTTCTTATTTAAAGTAGATACTCAATTTGAGATATAAACCTAAGGCTCTCAGTTTAAAGTAATTGATCAATTACTTAAAAACTCTTTGGATTACGTAAAGATTTGACATACTATTTTTTTGTTTTTAAGTTCTAAAATGTATTCAGAAGATAAATTGAGGACTAGTATGGGAAATGTTTGCCTGTTTTTGTAAAATTGTGTATGTCTGTGTCTGTGTGTCTGTCTAGCTGTCTGAACTGGGGCTCTGTGAGTGGAGAAACAACCTGAGGAATAACCGTACCTAAACTTCATCTCTGAAGTGATTCCAGGAATGGGGGTGGGATTGCAGGGATGAAAGAACAACAGTTCACCTTATATACTTTTAAAAGAAATGGTAAGATTTTGTCTTTTTTTTTCACTATGTAGATCACCATGTTTTACTTTTTGAAGTCAGTTTTTTCTCTTCCGCTGGAGAATTAAAGGCTGCAATATATATTGCTCGGGTCCTTCCTCCCTTCCTCCCTTTACTGTCTTAATACATTTCTAGATTCTTTTAATAATTGAATTTTTAGTTCCTTCTGTTAAACTTTATCCTCATTTTTAGTGTTCTAACCTGTATTTTAATATTTCCTTAAAAAACATTTAGTTGAAGGAAATACATGATCATTCATAGGATTTAGTTTTTTTCATGTCTTATCAAAATTTTAAATTCTTACTTATATTTAGTACTTTTATAATAAAAATATGTGAATGGTACAATCTTACATCCCATTCTCTGTGGTGGAAGCTACAGTGATTTATGACTTAGAAGTTCTTTCTCACGAAGCAGCAAAGATCATCTCAGCTTTTTGAAAGCGCTCTTCATTTGAGAAAAAGTTACTAGGTTTTGAGTTGCAATCCTTTTTCCTTACTGTCTCTTTGTGGTCATTTTGGATTTCCGATCCTGACTCCTGTCACGCTGCAGTCATATTTTGTTCAAAGGGAATGTAGCAGTGCTGACCCATTTTTCTCATTGTGGTGTGAAGTAACACTTAAATCACTTCACACTTTAAGTACTTAGGTAGAATACAGATTATATCCTTTGAGGAGAAAATGTTAATAAATGACTTGGGTGAAGTAGTTAACTGTAACAGGAAGAAGTAAAAGAAATGAGGTTTTCTTCCAAGGACCGGGAGCAAGCTACTGAAGTTCTGTGGGCTAACATCCCCTTAGTTGTAAAGCAAAGGCAATGAGTTGGGTGCTTATAATTCCCCCCCGCAGAAACATTTGTGGTTTGACCACAGAAGGCTGATAACTTGGCTTTGGAATTATGGAAGAACTCTGATAGAATATCCTGTTCCTCTTCCTCCAGCAAGTTGATCTAAGTTCCTTAAGCTTTAGAACACTCCATTACTTAATGCCTGGGGTTGCAAGTCAGCAGTGGTTGCAATGAGGTCTGTTGCATCCCAGGCTTGATGTTGGAAAGAGGCGCGGTGAGTCATTGTTATGTAGGGAGATTTCGACACACATGGCTGTGAATAAGAGTATTTATCCCATCAAAAATCCTTTCATAACCTGAGTACCTCCAAGTCGGTTGAGTCAGTAGCCTTTTCTTGATCCTTCCTCCTGAGTTCTGGCTGCTATATATTATCTTAGGTGGCCAGCTGGCTTTTAACATTTTAAGTACTGTAGTAAAAGCCTAAAGGAGGGTATTTAACATAACTCAGTAGCGAATAGTTTTACAAACGAATTTGTCTTTTATTTTTATTAAGTCCCTAATTTACTGATCAGAGTAGTTGATGCTGAGTAAAAATGCCATCTCTTTATCCAGCAACCCTGTAAAATAGTAATGTCTTCATTCCATTCTTAGATTTATAGTTTTAAAAATGTTTTCAGCATAAGATGTGAATCTGAGGAACATTTGCGTCATGTGACGTGATCGAACTGCTCTGTTTCCAAGGGCTTTGCCCCCACTGCAGGTCACGTCCAAGGCAATGGAGAGTGTCCCGGAGGAACAGGCTCTCCAGCCGAGGTTCCCACTGCTGATGATTAGGAAGGTCTTTTCTATGAGGAGAGTGTCGTTTTCAGTTTTATTCAGAAGTGAACTTTGTCTATTGTTTTAAAATTCCCACTGTCACCTCAACCCCAGATCTGAAGGCAATATCAGGGGCACACCAGACATGAAGGGAAGAGAATTATGTTATTGGGGAGGAGGAACATGTACTCTTTGTGGTTCTCATACCTAAGATTCCCTCTTGATGAATTTTGCTCAACAGAAATGTAGTATTACATTTCCCCCTGATTGCTTCAGGTAATACATTTGTCCATTTAAGTATCATATGTACACTTCCCTCTGTCCCCCCTGTACCCCCAGTTGGAAATCATTCTTAATATCTTGGTCCAAGGTTGGAGTTGTCATAGCTCAAAGAAACTCTGCCAGTGTCCAGGGCGGTCTGTTCCCAGCTCATGAAAACATGGATGCCATTTGGGGGGGCCCAGTGAGGCAACCCCCCATCCTAGGAGGAAAAGGAAGTTGGAGTGTTCCATCGTTGGTTATTTTAAATGTAAGATCTGTTTAATTATAACATAAGTGATTTTTGATACACTTGCTCTTAAATTTACTGGGGGCGAGGGTGCAGTTTAAAAGAAAAACAATCACCCAAAGAAAACATAGGGATTTTATAATTTTAAACCATGATAGGAGATGAAAGCATACAGTAGCATGACTGATCCTAAGTCATGGAAGATGGAAAAGCCACAGTCTTTAGGACTGTGGTTGGCTTTAAATATGTTGATTTTTTTTTTTTTACTCCATTTTGTGCCCTTATCCTCCCCTCCCCACAAAATGGAGTAGAAAAGAACACAAGGGACTACGGAGATGGATCATGGGTGAATTGGTTGTGGGTTACCTGAGGGGAATGCAAAATGTAAAAGACATAAATAACAATGAAAATATATACATAAAATAAAATAAAAATGTTGATGTTGCAGAAAGTGTTTCCCAGCTGTTTGGGGGTGGGCTGGGGGACTGTGGCATTATTGGCAGAGCGATACTGACTAATGAGATATGAGAGACACAGAGAATCTTTGTGTCCTTTTCCAAACCTGTAATGGCAGCAAATCTTTTTCTTTTCCTTTTGTCATTATAGGTGTGCTTTATCCTATAGAAGCTAGTGTCTGGGTTCTGTCTTTATGGGGTGCCCATGGGTGAGAGCAGGAGGCATTTTTCTCTCCTGGAGTAGCTGTGGGCTCAGCATGGCTGGGTGCAGTGTGACTTCTGAGAGCAGGGGGCAGCTTGCTAACGCAGCAGCAGATGGCCTCACCCTTTCTCCATCGCTCACGGTGCTGGTGGCGGTGACAGAGCCAGATGAGGGTATCACCACATTCACCACTGTTACCAACAGAGTGAAACTGAGCAAATATCCTCTCTTGCTAATATGTTTGCTACACATACTTCAGGGTCCTTAGTGGATGATTTTTTCAGTGTTTGGAGCCTGCTGTGTGGTTCACTTCAGGGTTTAAAGGTTCCTATCAGGAAAGTGGAAAAATAGGAGGCTCTCCTGTGCAGAGGAAATACTATTTACTGGTAATTATTAATTATTTAGCTTGCATGCAATTATTGGATGATGCAAACCTTTTTAGCCAAAACATCACTTTAACATTTTAACTTTGATTTTTTTTAAACCAGTAAGCATGTTTGGAGCATAAATTTATGTTGCAATTGTTTTAATTACTGAATTTCAATAAGGAGCAAGAGCTGGAGGAAATGCAGATGGAGAACTTTAACTGAGAGGTTGAACAGGAGTGGCTGCTAGTAGGAAGACTCTAACAATAACTAACTGCTAATCCCAGAGGGTGAAAATCTGGAAGGGGTATGGGTGAGGTGAGACATGGACTTCTTCATCAAATCTTGAAACATTAGGATCAAGGTAAACTCTTTGGTAAAAGTAAGTTTAAGCTTCCTACGTGTACAAAATGGAATATTCTCAGCAATCCCAAAAGGTAACTCATGCCTTTTATGGCAACATGAATGGAACTGAAAGTGATTATGCTAAGTGAAATAAGTCAGAAGAAGACAAACACTGATGGTGTCATATGTGCAATATAGAGAAACCAAACACAGGGTCAGATAAAGCCAAACAAAAAAAAAAGCTTGAGAGCAGACTATAGAACTGAGCCATCGGGGTGGGGGTGGGGGGGTGGAAGGAGAAGCAGTGAGCACAAAATGGGGAGGATGCACAATGTCTCTGGTAGTGGACTATGTGGGTGATTTGGTAGTGGAAACAGTATGGAAACAATGCTGGAAGCAGGGGAGGGGGGATCCCCCCTTTCAAAATATGAACAACAATGTAACTCAATGTTGCCTCAATTAAAAAGATAAAATAAGTTTAAGTTTCCTAAGAGGAGACACAGTTCACACATGAAATTTATTACTGGGGCATTGGTGGGCAGGACAAATCATGACTTTATATGTCAGTGGCAGATCCATAAGCAACTTCTGTCATGAGTTGAGATGTATATGGCTTTAGGGTACATGAGAAGGGGTGACCGTGTCTATAAGGGATGACTGTAGCAGAACATTCTAGATGTCTGTCCCATTATACTACTTTCATAGGGATCAAAACACAATGGTCATGAAATAGATCAGGGACACTGGTCCTTATATCTTTTCCAATCCAGGCTACATTTTATCTGTGTTAACTTAAAACAAACAAACAAAAGGGCCTCCCTGGTGGTGCAGTGGTTGAGCGGTTGAGCGCTGTGCTGTGGAGCTGTCGGCAGCAGCAATGCGAGTTCGACACCCAGCAGGGGAGAATCCCACATGGTGTGGCAGACCTCTCCTGCCTTGCCCGCTGCTCCCTTCAGTAGTGTATTTCTGATCTGCCTGTTCTGCTCCCTGCTCTGTCTCTGGTGAAGCCTCTTACCACTCCACACCTCTGGCCTATACCCCAGCTGTATGTATAAATAAATAAAATCTTTAAAAACAAACAAACAAACAAAAATCACCAAATATATAGCAGTAATAGTGCTGTATTACAGCACATTTGAGACATCTTTAAAAAAGCGTGAGCCATGACACCAGAACCTTCACACAACACTGTCGGCCTGGTACTTTCCCTAGATTCTAGTAGCTTTTCATTTCATTTTTTACCTTCATTTTATGAACAGCTTTGCTCAGTGTTACATAGTGAGTTCACGTGCAACCTTACTCCAAGGAACTAGACTGCGTGGCGCTAGGATGAGCTACTTCCCAGTCAGGGACTCATCTTGAACACTCTGTGCAAGCTTTGCCTGGTTTCTAGGGTCCATTCAGGGCTGATGAAGTGAGGCCTCCCAGCTCTGGAGTGGTAGGGTTGAACGTCCTATCCCCAAAGGGTGAGGTCACTCTAGGAGGCTTTGGGGATGCACACCCTATTTAAGAACTGTGTGTGTATAGGAGGGTGTGTGTTCTGGGAAAAAGTCTCTCCCAGTGCCATTAATTCTCATCTGTGATGCTATCACCTTTGATACAGGGGATTACTTGGAGTTTGGCTCCGAGAACACTCCTGTAGCTAAATGGTAACTTTCTTTGCCCTCTAGTAAGTCCTATGGGATGGCACACTGATTCAGTCAGAACTCTATCTAGGCTGTTTAGATATAATGGGACCAGGACATTCTAGTTAGAGGAACCCCAGACTCTTCAGATGTCATGGGACTAGGAAATTCTGCCAGTTGCCTCCAACCTGGCTGCAGCAGTGAAACACTGGTATTCCCCACAGTTTTGAAAGATTGTGATCTTCTGGAGGATGTGGCACCATGGTGTAATGGAAAGATTATGGGGTTGAATCCTACTTCTACTACTCATCATCAGTGATAGAAGGTATAATTATCCCCAATTTACAGATGAGGAAATTGAGGCTTAAGGAAGATTAAGTAATTTGCCTGAGGTTGTATAGTTAAAAGAGCTAGGACTGTAATGCGGGTCTGTCTGGCCCCTAGACTGTACTCATAAGTCTGCATAGCCTCTCATCTTGTTTTGTGTATGGAGCAGATTTTTTCAATCCTTACTGATCCATGGTAAAAAATATTGAATAGTTCAGTATGCCCTTTAGAGACTTGTAATGATATGATGGTTAAGATGGATCTCCAGAACCCAACAGATTGACCAGATTTAAATTATGGCCTGGCCTCATCCTGAATATGATACTGGGCAAGTTACTTAAAAGCTTTGTGCATCAGTTTCCCCATATAAAAGTCAGCGGCAAAACAGTACCTATTGTGAAGTTATTAGAGAATTAAATGAATTACTACCTATAAAACATTCAGAGCAGAGTTTAGCATGTGATAAGAATTCAATAAATGTAAGTAAGCCATTATTATTTTGGCCCTAGTTTGCTGCTCGCTCTTCAGGAAAAGAGAAGGAAGGCACTCTGTGATGGCAGGAAGCACAACTTGGTCCCCTTGGTGGGTGCCTTGCTGGAGGGTGTTGCGCCTAGATAGTCAGGGTCTTGGCTGACGCTGCTCCAGGCAGCATATTAAGCAAGTTCTCTGGAGCTGCCAGCAGCAGGAAGAGCTGGATGACCTGCTGTTTTTAGCCAAATGTTTAGGCAGAAATAACAGCGTATGTGTTCTAGACTCATGTAGAAAAAGACAATGAGAATTTTAACTGATAGGCGGTTTAGTTGAAAAATTCCTTCAGGGTAATTTACAGGTCCAGGCAGATTCAATTCCCATATTTTTAGCATCCATCTCAGTACAGATACAAGTTTGGGGTCGGGGTGAGTTACATGACCAGTTGTCTCCTTCTGACGAGCATTCCGTTTGTTGGAAACACTCAACTTCTTACAAAAGACTTTGTGGAAGTGTTTGAATTGGTGATGAGAACTAATGTTTTAGGGTGATGCAAAGAAAGTGTGTAGAGCCTCTAGGACTAGGGGAAGAGCCTTAGTAAAGGATTATGACGTAGCTGGAGCAAAGAAAGAATTGCTTGGAGTTGGCAGTTACATTTGGGAGCTGTAGATGATGCAGATGGAAGACACAGGGGAAGCGGGGCCAGGTTATAGAGTTTGCTTTTCGGTATGAATTTGAAATGTTAGACAAAGAAGTTGTACACTTCTGGTTGAAGCTGTGATAACTTTGCCCAGAATATATATCTATATCCACTTAAAAGTACACTGGGCATTAAAATGCCAAAGCTGTCCTGCAAAAAATGTACATGACAGAGACTGTAAAGTGAAAAAAGAAAAACCTTTACCTCTTCAAAGTGAGAATTGAACAAGGAATCCCATTACTTGGAATCCAGGAAAAAATCATTTATGAAGCTAGTTATTCATAATGCAACAAATGTAGCTATCAGGTACTGGCTTTTGAATTGCACGCCCTAAGGACCTACTCAACACATAGAAAGTTTAGCAGGTTAGAACACTGCTGTCCTACTCGAGTCTCAGAATTTCCTTACAGGAGTTGAAGCTTACTAAACTCCATGCCAATGAAAATCTGGTGGGGCACACATCTTGTTTGGATTTTGGAAATTCCTCTCTTTGACTTTTCTTGGTAGTTCCTGAAATATATTTTAATAAATTCTTGTTGGTTGAAATAACCAAAAGTCTTCTCTCATTACTCTGCTTGAATATGATTTGCAGGTTGAAAGGAGCCTTAAAGATCAGCTGGTTAGACCACAAAGTTGATATGCGAGTTCTCTGTGCAGCAGGCCATCTCAGTGGTGTCTGGACACTCAGCCAGTGTGCTGCTGGATCCGCCACTGACTTCCCAGGGCAGAAGCTGAGGCCCTTAACATTACCTACAAAGGTCCACGTATCTGCTGCATGCTACCCTCAGGCCCCGTGGCCTAGCACTCCTCTTCGATTGCTCTGCCCTGTCGTGCTGGCCTGATTTCCCAACATCCCAAATGGGCCCCTCTCCAGACCTTTTTTGCCTTCTATTCTCTCTGTCTAGAATGACCTTTCCATGATATGTTGATTCTGTTCTCATTCTTATGATGTTTCCTCCACCTGTACTAATGCTAGACTGACATTTACTTTCTCTTATCATACTGAAATTATTTTTGACATGTTTGTAGCTCTGCAGGCGTCAGCTAATTGTTCTTTTGAAGGTAAACTGTATTTCCATTCTGACTGCTTTTAGAATCTGTCTTTGGTGTTTTGTAGTGTCTCTGAAATAGTAAGTATGGAGGTCTCTTAATGAACCTGCTCTAGATTTGTTGGATCTTCTGCATCTTTGGATTGGTGTCTTTTATTAGTTCTAGAAAATGCCCATATCTCTCCATGTGTTGTCTTGGATCTACTCTCATTCTTTTGTCACAAAAATGCAACTGTATCTGTTAGACGGCTTCAGTATCCTCAAGTCTTTTAACCTCTTATTCAATTTTTCATCTTTGTCTTTGTTTATTCTCAGTTTCTTCAGCTTTATCTGAAAGTTCATAAAATGTCTCTTCATTGGTGTTAGTCTGCTTAATAAATATATCCTTTGTGGTTTAAATGTTGCTTATCTTACATGCTTCTATTTCTAAAGCTTTATTTATTTAAAAAATCTGCTTATTTTTAATAGTTTCCTATTTCATACTCATCAGTTAGTTCTTGCTCTTAAATACTTGTGACTTTTAAATGTGAATTCAGTTGTTTTTTTTTTTTTTAATATTTATGTATGGGGCTTCCTGGTGGTCTAACTTGAAGATAAATTCCTCCAGAGAATTTCTGCTTGCCAATACCAGATTTCTTGGGGATACTGCCAATCTGGGACTACCTTAAGACAAATTGTGGATTGAGGTTTTCCAGGTCACCCAAGTGAATTTGGACTGGGAGTCCTGTGAGATGGTTAGGTTTTAATAAATTTTTTTTAGGGGAGTTTTTCCCTTCCGCCTACTGCTAAGATTTGAGACAGTCAAATTTTCTTGAAGTTCCTATGAGGCAACCATATTGTTTGTTACAGCATGATGTGCAAATTAGAAAGAACCATACCTTTCTCAAGCTACTTTGTTGCTTCAAAATTCCGTTGAAGTCGAAAACGGCTGTGAAGTGAATGCTATCTCTGGAGTTGTGTGAAACACAAGTTGAACTCACTTCTACTTAAAATGTGCCCCACCTCATTCTGCCATATCAAGTCCTATTCAATCTTCAGTGCCTTACTCAAATATTCCCTCCTTGGAGAAGACACCCCTGTTGTCCTCACTCTAACCCCAACGGGCATCCCCCTCTTTTGAATTACCATGGTAGCAGTAGTGCACTTATCACAAATATACTTTGTTACTTTTTCTTTTTAAATCTTATCTCCATTACCAAACTGAGAGCTGTATGTTTTATTCATATTTCTATGTTCTATAGCACTCAGTGGAAGACTTAAGCAGAGAGTTGGAACATTTCAATAATTAAAGGAAAGAATTTATTTGAATAACAGGAAATGAACCTATCAAAGAAAATATTATAAAAGGTTATCAATTTGGATTGTGTATAAAGATTTTAAAAATCTCACATGTATCGTTCAGAAAGGCTGTCATAATAGGGGAAAACCTCTGGGTGATGGTGTCCTATGTTATAAAGAGCTTGGATTTCTTTGCATTGTCTCAGTGTCTGAACATAGAGTGTTTGGCAAACCATCTGTTCATAATCTAGTCAGAGATGTCTGTTATAGAGGAAAAATGATTTCTACTAGTCATTGTTTTTTTTCCCCCCAGTGAAATTAGACCATTTCTGTTCTACAAAATACTGCCCTAAAATATATTTGATTATTATTCAAATATTTTACTCAATTTAAGTGAATGCGAGTATGCCACATGTTTTTTTCCTTTTCAATATATGATTTTAGAACTTTTTCCACTCTTAACTAGAGAAATGCTTTCTTTAAAAATCTCAAGTTTTAAAAAACCTTGTTTGCTTTATTATTTCTGGAACATTTTCTTTGTACAGAAAGCTTTTTATAAATTACTTGATCTAATAAAGATTCCCCCAAGATCCTTACTTTAAAGATAGAGAAACTGAGACAAACTAACTTGTCCTTGTCACTCAACCATTCAGGGGTGGGACAGCTGTGGGGTTGAACATAGATTCACCTAATGGCAAAGCTCTGATTTCTTTCCAGTGTACCATGTAGTCACAGGCTGTTTTTTTTTTTTAATGATATTATTTGGTTAGATTTTAAATGTTAAACATTTCTCATGCTTAAATTCCTCCCTCTCCATTTGAAATTCAGAGTTTACTATTACATTAACAGGATGTGACCTTGTTGGAAAATGAACATTTCTAGTTTCTGTTATTTACTTTGTATTTGGAGAAACAGCTGGAAAATATTATGTTCAGTGACGATGACTTCATGACTCATGTTCATGTCTTGGTGTGGAGGTGCTGAGGCTCTCTCCAAGTCATCAGTGGGGGTGTCTTCAGGATGGCTTCATGCAGTTAGCATTCCAAGGGGAGTGCAGGGTTCTGATTGCCTAAGGTGGTGGGACGCCCTTGGGGTGGCTTCCTTACAAGGTGGAGGATTCTGTTACACTGGAAGGGGGTGTGGAGATATGCCAAGCAGTTAAAAGCTAATCCACTTTCCTGCACTTCATGGTAACTAAAATGGAGGTGTGCAGTGGTGAGGAGGAGTGTAGTTGGATGTAGGGGTCTGACACTTGGGGAACATGTGGCCAAAGATTCTGGTTTGATACTTAAGGCATAAAGATGGGATTATGGGGTATGATCATGGCAGTGCCCCAAAGCACACAACAGTTCATGAAAAGGAGCCTCTAGGTCATAATGGATCAAGTGGCCCAGGACCTTCAAAATCAGGAGAGGGAGGGCAGCCGTCTGAGGGGGCCCTCAACTGAGTCAACGCTGCCAAGAGCTCAGGTGATAGAAAATGGAAAAGTGTTCACTGGATTCATTTGTAATCAGATGGAAACTGGTTCCCTTGAGGGGGACAGTGACTCTGGAAGGGTGAAGCAGGTCTGAGGAGAAGGGGATGGGTTCAGTTTTCATCAGTTGATAATTCATTTCCATCCATGGCTTTATTTAAAATGAGAAGTTTATGACCCTCAAAGCTGTATCACATAAATTATTCCATAGACAGAGAGGAGGGTCAAAGCAGAAACCTGGACATTTGAGGGAGGAAGAGGAGTGAAGAAGGCCAAAGACTAGAAAGGCCATGGGCGAAAGGAGCTGGTATTATCTGGTTAGCCAAGTGGGGAGAGAGCTAGAAGGACAGGGTGGCTGTCAGCAGCTTCCATTGCCGGTGTGGGGGTGAGTAAGTGAATAACTGAGAAGTGTATTGAATTTGAAAAAAACTACTACCAAAGAGGAGTGGGCTCCAAATCCAGTTAACACAGGGGTTTTGAGTGGAAGAGCAGAGAGTGGGAACGATTGGCACAGCTGACCATGCCCTGCAGTTGGCTGTGAGTGCGGTGGGAGATATGGAGGGATGTGGTCAGGAGGCGGTGGCTATTATTTTAGGGTGAACACAGGGTAGATGTGTGCTGTTGGTGTGCTAATAGAAAGAGACAATAGAGTGAGGCAGTCTGAAGCTACTGGAGGGGAGAAGTTTTTATTTTCTTTTAAATTAGCTTTATTGTGATAAATAACATGCAGTAAAATGCATCCATTGTAGATATACAATTCAATATATTTTGATAAATGTATGCAGACGTAGAACCATTACCACAGTTAAGAGAGAAAATTTCCATTACCCTGAAATTAGAGTCAAGAGATCATTAAGGACTTTGCTTTTAATAATGTCCTTTTAAAAAATATTTTTATTGTTATTATTATTGATGTCTTTTACATTACTGTGTATTCCCCATAGGTTATCCATCACCGATTCGCCTGTGAACTGTCACCATAGTCCATTGTGCTCTTTTCTCCCCTGTTTTGAGCCCTTATCCTCCCCCTCCCTCTCTGACTGTCTCTCTCTTATTTGGTTCCCCTATATTCCTGCCATAAGTGAAACCATTCAATATTTTTCTTTTTCCTTCTGGCTTATTTCGCTGAGCATGATCCCTTCTAGCTCCATCCATGTTGCTACGAATTGCATGTGTTTATCTTTTTTGATTGCTGAATAGTATTCCATTGTGTATATGTACCACATCTTGATCCAGTCATCTATTTTTGGGCATCTGGGTTGTTTCCATATCTTAGCTATTGTGAACAGTGCTGCAATACACATAGGGGTGCATGTATCCTTTTGGATTAATGTTTTTGTGTCCTTGGGTAGATTCCCAAGAGTGGCATTTCCAGGTCATATGGAAGTGGAGGGGAGAAAATTTAAGGAGTGTGGCCCTTGAGGAGGTAGGGGGTGTTGGGTGGAGAGACACTACCTTGTGAATTAGGAGGGATGGTGGTAAAGAGAGAGATGATGCTAATGCATTTAGATGTGCACAGATAATTATTGCCAATGAATATTTAAATTGATGTGCAATGTCACTGAAAAGCATATCAACGCCTCCTAGGCCTGGGTCCCAAATATTTAACACTAGCAAAGTTATTACCTCCATTTTATATTTCAGGGGCAACAGTGAATCCAGCCTGTGTGTTGTCTGCTCTGTAAAGCAAAATTTTATTGAAACATGGTCATGTTCCAATTCCCTCATTTCCTTATGGTGTATTACTGCTTTTGTAGAACAACAGCAAAATCTAAAATATTCACTGTCTGGCCTTTTTCAGAAAAATTAGCTGGTTCTTGAAGATAAAACCGAGGCCCAGAGGGACTGTTGACTTCAGAGTGTCCCTCCTTTGCCCTCCACCTCTGAGACCACTTTTTCTTCAGGTTACTTGGCATTTTCCTGAGGCTGCACATTCAGAATTATCTGGTAACCCCTTCCTCAGGAACTTACACTAGTTACAATTGCACATCAGATAAAATTTAAACTTATCTTGGCCCAATCCTGCACTTACAACTTTGTCACAGGCCTTCCTAAAGACCTAGTGTCCTAAAGACAGAGGCTGTATTGGCTTAAGCTGCTTGGGTTACTTTTCTTCACCTTGTCTAAGTAGCCATGAATCACTTCCTCCCTGAAATCATTACCAGAACCTTTGTCCATTCCATCTCAGTGTGTTAGTTTCTTTGCTTTGAATTTTCTTAGCACTTACGTGTATGTTCCACCCCACACATGCAAATTCGAGTCCAGTGGTCTTCAGAGAGAGCCTGCTGTGGTGGCAACTCTGGTGCTGTCTCCACGTCGCACCTCCTGCAGGACAGGGACCAAGGTGACCCTGTCATCAGCACCTCGTGTTCCACAGTTGCTGAGCCTGTTCCTGGTGCTGTTCAGATGGATTTCGATTAAGTTGAAAAAAATTTAAGTGCTTCAAAATTGCTCACTTATGCCTGAAATGGTGTTCTAATTACTAGCCCTTTCAGCCATTCTTAAAACCAGACCCTCTCTTGAATCTTTTGAAATGTACTTGGAATTATTGAGCAAATTTGAAAGCACCGCATCTATAGGTGTATTTTCCCCCTTTGTGTCGCATGGCTCAGTTTTCAAGAGAAAATATAAATCTATTCAAATCGATTTCTTTGGCCACTCTTCAAATGCTTCTGAAGGGGCTAAAATTTTAATAGTTGCAATTTAGTTCTACGACTTGATTTACCAGATTATAGTAGTATTTACTTACATGCATTGTTAAGCGCTTTGCCACTCAAAATGTGGTCTGCCCCCCAACAGTGTAGTCATCATTTAGGGGTATGTGAGAAATGCTGAGTGCTGGGCCCCAATGCAGATTTAGTGAATCAGATTCTGCCTTTCTCCAAGATGTAGCTACACGTTCAATAATCAAAGGGGGGGAGGGTAGGAAGATACTAAGTGTTCTAAGGAACAACAAAGTGGTATACTGAACTGTTTTTAAAGAGGAACCAACTGAATAATATGCAGCGAACTGTCATTATATTCACTGACTTATAAAGTATTCATTAGACACTGAAGGGAAGAGTTTGGAAACACCCCCCTCCCCCCACCCCAGCAACAGTGTATTCACATTTGAGTTTGCTTCAGTGCCTGGCCTCTCGAAAGCTCTTTGGTGTCTGGGCTCAGCAGCTTCGTCTAGTGCCTTCTTTTTTGAGATTCTCACCGCATAGAGCGCCTCTTTATTTAACTCCACTGTCTCATTATACAGATTCTTGCTGCCAACTGAGCTGACCGTACAGCTTTTATTTAGGATGTCGGTGAAACAGTTTCTTCTAAATAAGTTTAAATATTAATATAACCTCCAAAGTAAATAAGACCAGAATTTACTATTCTGTAACACATGATCTTCACTTACTATTACTATTTTTGAGCACTCTGAAATATTTCCACTCCCCTTCTTACCTATTTTACATTTTGTAAATAATTCAACCATTGAATTTTGTGGAATACATAATATAGTACTCTCCTGAAACACAACTCTGGTCTGTGGTGAGAATTATGATTAGCACTGAGAAACACATTTATAATCCTTTTAGCAGATGATCACTAGGTTCTTTCTGATATTCAGATGAGCTGAGGAACTGAAAGAGAAGCGAGGATAAGTTTATATTCTAAGAGGCAGGCAAACATACAACCATTTTTGTTCACTGGCATTGATCAGGAAATACTTGTTGGATGTCAAGTGTGTTGAATGAGGCGCCTGGTCAAGGTGATATGCAGCTGATGTGTTCCAACCTGCTTTCCAGGAAATGACTTTTAGGGTGATCTGTGATACCTGATGTTGGCAACTATGGATTTGTGAGGTCAGCTGTGGAGAATGCCACAGGATCAAAGAAGATTTTCTCTTTTTTAGGGGACCAGTTAACAAAGCGGGTTCACAGAACTCTGTAGTGAGCTGAATCACTCAGCCATTTAGTGCTCACCTTGTTGCTGGGACCAAAGGAAAATGCATGTATCCTCTGAGGAGTTTTGTGGCAAACTATTTGTCATCATGACTGTCATTCTTTCTTAGCAACTTGACTAGATCTTAACATTGAGTAAGTGCCTCTCCCCTTGCCCCCCCCTTTTGAATTTAGCTCAACCTAATAGATACAAATATCATTAAGTTTTACGGTCAGTACTCTTTATGTGGCTCTTCCTGTGTGCAAGGACTTTTTGTCAATTAATTGTTAATGGTCACAAAGACCAATAAAGTAGATGAAATATCTAGTCTTAGATTGCTAAACCTGTGTAAGCCAGTTAGGGGGACAGAACTGAGATTCACACCCAAGTCTTTCTCACACTACAGATGCGGCTTCCTTAGCCACTGTTATTCTGCCAGCTAAAAATAGAAGTGCCTCTACCATTATAAGGAGTCAACACATTTGTCTGACACAATCGTTTTTTCAAAATAAGGGCTTCTTATTACTCCTAGTGCAACTACCCATAATGCATGATCAATTTTAATGTTGCTAATGATTTGCAGTATCTCCTCGAATTATCTTTATGACTTTTCTGAAAACTGAGACTTAATTGATTGACAAGTTTTCAGAATTGCCCTTTAACTTTTCAGTGATCAGCAATACCACCCAGGATCTTTCATCAGCTTCTGGTGACAGCTGGAGCTTAGCAATTGCAAACTTGCCAGTGTTTCTCTCTCTCTCTGCAAGGTCATTGTCTAATTCTCTTAGGATCCTGGTGCACACCAGGCAGCGTTCTGGTTGTACACAAACTTACCTCATATTTCTAGCATTTTTTTCATCTTTCCATTGAGTGATACTGATTTTTGTCTTCATTAATTCTTCACAGTACTGCCAGTTGCCCTCATCTTTTGTGTACAACATTTCTTTTAAACTGTTGTTCAAAAGACTTATTAGAGGTTTGTTGATTTATCACTCATAATTTATTTCTTGTTATTTTTCTTTTAATTCTAATGTTCATTATATTTTTTATAATGTGCATTCCACATTATGATGCCCCATTATTTTGTTCATTCTCTGAGGATTATATTTTTTTGCTCTTTTATTTTTCCCTCCTTTACTGTCTAGTTCTTTTTATTTTGATTATATCACTTTATTGCATTGCTATACGTTAATGCAAAATTCATAACAGTATCATATAAAGATAAGCTGTGCTATCACGAATATTTTATTTACCCGTGCTTTGCTTAAGAAATCCTCCTCCACCAACACCCAATTTTTTAAGTGATAGAACAGTATTGACTGACTTATGTTTAAGGTAAAATTTTTGAGTGCCGAGTTCTATTCCAGGCTGTCTGAAGACTGGGTTGGGGTGTGGTGGAGCGAGCCTAGACCAGCTACGTCTGGGAAACCTGCAAGGGTCTGTCAGGATTGGGGCTCCATATAATCATTCAGGTTGCTGCTCTGTCATTTTCTTTTTGCCTTTCCAGTACCCCTACCAGCTCCAAGTCAGGCTTTCCCTAGTGCCTGGAGTCTGCCAGGAAGGGGGAAGCAGTGCCCACAGCATCAGGGATCTGGGCCTGGCCTCTCTGCTCTTGGTCTGTCATAAGAGAGCAATGGTTTCATTCATTGTTAGACTCACTGGCTTTGAACCAGGTGTCTAGTATCTACTGTCTCAAGGTTAATTCTGCAAAGTTAATTTCTCTCTCCATTTGACAGCCCAGGAAATTGAACTCTGAGAGGTTAAGAATCTTCCCAGGAACACATAGCCTGCAAATGGACCCATTGGAATTTCAACCCCTGTCTGGGAGTCCATAGTCTACCTTGCTTCCACCATAGCCCTCTCTGTCAAAATGAACTTGGTACTTGAATACTTTTTACACCTTTTTTATCTTCATTTGGATTAGATCCTTCATGTCCTAATTAGACATGTCTTACGTATTCCTTACTACTATATTTTAATGTATTGCCTCATGCTCCCTGGAGTCATTCTTGTTTCCCTGTTTGATTGCTTATTAATCCCAGGGCATTATTTCCTTTGTTCATTGTATTAGAATCAACTAACCTGTGAATCCTGTTTCTCAGCTTCCTGTCACAAAGAGAGCGGGTCTAAATTAATTATCATGTGTTGCTCTGACAATCTAATAACTTCAAAATCAAGGTTGTTGATTATTTTCCTTTTAATGAATTAAACTTTATTGTTTAGATGGTTATTGCATGGACCTTTTTATCAGTACTGTTTATTTTTTATTTTAATCTATTTTTTACTGTTAGACCTCTGTTTGCCTATATAGAGATTCTGCTGATGTTTACATAGGGTATTATTAATATTGGGCTCACGGCAGTTTGGGATAAGACTGATAAATTTGGATTATGTCTCAGTTTCATAAAATGCTTATGATTTTCAATCTGTAAAGCAAAAATCCTAAATTAGATGTCTGAGGTTACTTTTCTGTAATTTTGCTTTAGAATAAGTTTTGACTTGATGAGTATCAATATTTTCTTTCTTACGGTCTCTATTTTGAAAGAGTGCTGAATCCTAATCACTAGGCCACCAGGGAGGCTACTAGTTCTTATTTGAAGGGTTAAGGATTATTACTAATCCATGTATGTGTGTGTGTGTATATATATATATATATATATATATATATATATATATATATATAATATATATAATAAATAATAACCTTTTACAATCCTACTTTCTAGTGATAATCACTACTGACCATTTGACATGTTTCTTTTCTGTTCGTGTGTGTGTATAATTTTATCAGATCTGAGATCCTAACATATGCATGATTTTATATTCTCTTTTCTCATTTAACATATAATAAATTCTCCATCATTAAAAACTCTTCATAAGCATAATTTTAATTGCCATATAATATTTAATAATATGCATATGCCATAATTTACTAACCATTCCCACTGTTAGGCACTTAAATTGTCTTCAGTTTCATGAATAATGCTTCCATTTATATCTCAGTGTATCTGTCCTTGTCCAAATTTGTGATCATTTCATTTAGCTTGACTCCTTGAAGTGAAATTAATAGGTCAAAAAACATGACCACTCTAAAGGTACTTCCCAAGTACCCTGAAATGCTTGCCAAGTTCTTCGTAGGAGTGGACTGAGCCAATTCCTGTCCCAGCCAGTAGTGGGTGAGAGCCTAGGCCTCTTGTCCCTATAGGCATTGTGTACTAGCTGGCTACTTTGATAAGCAAAAACTAATGATGTGGTTTCAATTGCCATCTCTCTTGTTACCACTGAAATTAAAAATTTCTTATTAACTTTAAAAGATAAAAATTTCATATATTAACTTTTATATTCTTTTAAAAACACTATACTTTTTATCTATTGACGTCTATTATGTTTTCTTACAATTTGTAAGGGATCTCTATATATTCAGGATATTGATTGTTTATTATATTAGTTGAAAATATTTTCCTAATTATTTATGGCTTTTATTTTTTTAATAATTGTTTTTGATGTTACATGTGTTGAATTAGTAATCTTTTTCAGCATTTTAATTTATGTTATAGAATATGTAATTTGCTATATAAAGATAAATGCCATAAAAAATAAAAACATTTAATTTACTAATTTTAATTTTTAAGTATTTTGTTTTGTGTGAGTGTGACATCTACCATATTTGGAAAGCCCCCTACAGAAAGAAAATAAACTATTTAACTGTGTGTTTTTCTAGATCTGCTAATGGAATTTTAAAACTTTGTGATTTACTTGGTATTGATTTTGTAGTTTATTTTGATATAAAAAAATAGCTAGCCTGATTTCTCCCTTAGCTCATTAGTTGACCCAGCAATTTTGTTTTGAATAAGCCATAGATTTTTATTATCATTTCATCATGTACTCATATATTTTATATATCTTAGGGTCTATTTCTGTGCAATTTTGTTTTATTGATCAGAATTGCACTCTTAATTATTGTAGTTTTATAATATATTTAACTACTTGAGAAGTTGTGTTTCTCCTCACAGATATTTACCAGGATTTAGTTATTTTAACCTTTTTATTTATCTTAAAGCATAGAATCATTTTGTCAAATGCTTTATCCTCTGTCTCTTCTGATCGACCCCTCTCCCAAGTTGGTGCCCAGAGCAAGTGTCTAGAGCAAGAGAAAGCAAAGTAAAACCCCAAAGGATACAAAGAGTTCTGTGATTTCTATTGGAGTTTTATAAAACTAGTGAAATGATTTAGGCAGAACTGAACTCTCTTAGTGTCTATAGAGAAAGATACCGTCCTCTATTATTTTTTTAAAGATTTACTTATTTATGCATACAAGAGCTGGGGTGTAGGTCAGAGGTGTGGGGGGGTGAGAGGATTCACCAGAGGCAGAGTGTGGAGCAAAACAGGCAGATCTACTAAAATACACTGTTGAGGAGAGTAGCGGGCAAGGGATCAAACTTGTGCTGCAGTGGCTGGTGATAGCTTGATAGCACTGACACTTAACCCCTGCAACACCAAGAAGGCCTGACACCTTTCTTTCTAACAAAAGCTTCTTAGTTTTCTGTATTTTGCATATAATATAATTTTGTCTAGTCAGAGGTAGTCATCAAGCACCTCTGTTTGAGCACCAAAGATATCCTAGGACAGAGCCGTGTGATACAACCTG
This sequence comes from Scalopus aquaticus, assembly GCA_004024925.1. Taxonomy (NCBI): domain Eukaryota; kingdom Metazoa; phylum Chordata; class Mammalia; order Eulipotyphla; family Talpidae; genus Scalopus; species Scalopus aquaticus. The sequence continues at coordinate 39,278 of PVIJ01001697.1, forward strand.
TAGCCAAGTTCTGTGAACCAGTGACCCTCATGCTAGAATAGTATTTACACTTTTAAAGGACTGTAAGTAGAGCAAAAGTAAGTGACAGAAACCTTAGGAGGCCCACAGAAATATTTACTATCTGGCTCTTTCCAGGTAGACACAGGTAGAAGGGCACAGTGCTGCAAAACACTGGCAAGCAAACAGTCTTTTGGAGTTCATATTGTTAACCAACAAATTCAGAAGATCATTAAAACAAAATGCATCTATTTGTGATCAAAGAACTGCAGTTCAGGGTACACAGATTCAGGTAGAAACCTAAAATGTTCCCCAACGTGGGAAAAAAGGTAGGGTTTGTAATGGGGAGAAAAGAAGACATGAGGTAAAAGGTTTAAAAAAAATAAGTCTATCAGTGTTAACAGGCTTAAGTGCTCCTTGGTAATACAGGGTTGGTATTGATTCTATCAGTTGACAATAAATCCACAGCCATCAGTCCTCATGATCAGGGTGAATGTTCTGTTGATTTCTTCTCAAACAATTGTTCCTGAAGAATTAGTGTGTTGGCCCAACCCAAAGGTCTGGCCCTGTTTATTTATTTAAAAATGTATTTTTTAATATATGTAAAATATATTTTTATATAAATATATATATTTATATATATATTTATATAAAATATATTTTATATATAAATATGTTTATTTTTTTCCTTGCAGTGATCTTGGTGTGCAATACTGTGTATGATTAGGGGAAGGGGTTCACACTTCTGCCAATATATGTTACCACACCATGCCACCAACAAAGTGCCCATAATCCTCCACAATAGTCCTCTGGGCATTAGTCCCCCCCTTTAGTCCCCAACCAGTGACTCCACAAATGTCAGCTTTTCACAATGTGTTAATTGTGAGTCACAGATTTCATACACTTTCTACCTCTTCAGCACATTGTCTGGGAAGGTTTTTGTTTATTTGTTTAATGCATTTGAGGTGATATTATGTGAGGATATGAATGAATACCTATAGGCTTTGTTTCTTTCTTAGTTTTCTTTCTATATTTGAAAATGTGTTTTCATAGATTTTATAAGTGCCTTGAATGTGTGTTGTGAAATTAAAAAAAAAAATTCTTCTTTATGAAGGAGCATACTTGCTTGCGGGAACATCTTGTTTTAATGCTCTATCCCTTGAAGGAAGGCTGGTGAGGTCACCAACTGTCCATGGAAAGCAACATTGGAAGGGCCCCAGAAGTCACCCGTGTCCCCAGGTCTGCCCTTGTGCTCCAAACCCAAGTACCACCAACAGACATTCTCTTAACTAGATTAAGGCATTTTGTTAGCCTGATATGATCTGGTTTACTAATGGATTAACACCTATGGAAAAAGCCCAGTCTCCCCCAGAGATGGGTCCCAGAGGGTGGGCCCAATGTACTCAGGCTGGGAAGCAGCCCAGCAGAGTCTTCTGGTTATCCTGGAGGAGCTTCAAGACTTTTGCCAGCTCTTGGGAAGAGACATGAGGAGGAGAGAGATGATGGGAAGAGACAGAGTCTGTCGTTCACTATTACTTGTTGCACAAGTAGACTGAAGGGAAATGAGCCAGAAGATTGACACTGGTTCTGCCTCTTCTTCAGATGTTTCCATTGTTGCTGAGGAAGGGGCAGGAGATGACCAAGTGAGACCTGTTTTCATGCTAGGCAGCATAAGTCTCATTGGGTGGGTCCAAGTGCTATAGGGTTTCATTAGCATTATGCTCCTGTATCTTGGAAAATATGATTGATTCAGGTATTGATTGCAGTCTTTTGGAAAATCTGAAAGGAAAAAAAAACAGCCAAAGTTTATTTCTTAAGCTTGTAAGGTCACTTTTTGAAATATAGAAGGTGTTTATTAGAAGTTCCATAATTTTTTTTTAAAGGGTAGAATTATTCAAAAGTTGTGTAAGGCCCTGCAGAGTTTGGTTAATAGAATTTACAGCAGGCAAGTCAGGCAAAGGCCAGATTTCGTGGAAAAACTTCTAAAGCAAAGTTGTTGAAAATTTGAATTAAATTTGAGTGTGACAGATTGACTACTGAGACATGCCGTTTGCCTCAGTGTTCAATTCTGCAGGATTATGCTTAGAATTAATATTGTTTTTCTGATGCATTGGGGTGCTGATTTTGACTTTCGAGTCCAAATATATACATTTTCCAGATGTAATAATTTTACCCAAGTGAATGAAAATATGACTGTATCAGGATTGTTAAGTTGAGAATGTGTCTATAGCAGTTTGGTGATTAGTCAAGAATATTCTAGCAGCTGAACTCCAGGCAATCTTTGAAGAATTTCCTGTTCAAGAAAAGCATAGTTTCAAAAATCAAAGACAATATCATACTATTAAAGTATTGGGAGATTTACGTGTGAGGGATCACGTATTTTGAATTTTTTTCATCTTTAGTTATTTTCCATATATATATGGAACCAGTGTGTGTTCAAAAACACACACACACGTGTGTGTTTTTGAACACTCACAGACATCTTAACAAAAAATATAAATAAACAGATTTTATGAAATATATAGTAAGATGAGCTGGATATACAGATGTTTTCATTACACCAGTGCCTTGCCTGGTAAGTGTTCTAGGATGTGATGTAAGATGTTAAAGCTAATAGATATCTAATCACCAGAAGAACAGTTTTGTGTTGGTAGCAGCTGTTGATAATATGGCTATTGGCAAGAAATATTGGGCCTGGTGCATTTCCCATAGACCTTTTCCCTTTAAAGCAATATTATTACTGGCCTGGCTTTCAGGGTTCTTGTGGCAGCAGGATGCCCTTTAGAAATAACTATTATGAAACTGAAAAAATAGAGGTTTGCTATATACAAGATCTGAAAATTACACAGGACACCTGGGCCATAGTGAGGTTGAGGAAGGGGGGGGTAAGGGTATGGGGGAAGTGTAGGGAGAGATGAACCTGGGAATGAATCCCCAGTGAACCTGGGGTTCTGCTGTTATTGGGCTGAGTATAGAGGAAGTCTGTGGTTTTATGGACTCACTATTGATGTATTTAGATCATGAAAGTGGGAATTGAAAGCATAGGAGGAGAAACAAAAAGGAGGAGGAGGAAAAGGAGGAGGTAGAAGAAGCACAGGGAAGAAAAGAAAGGAACCCTCAGTCGGTTCCAACTGGTCAGTTGTCTAGGTCAACTGGGACCTGCAGAGCAAAGGAGCCTCAGTCCGAGAGGCAGCCTGACTCTTCCAGGCCTGTAGCCGGCTCGCAGTGTGTTTGAGCTAGGATTCTTTCAAGTGGATGCCTGGCCATCAGAGCTTAAGTCAGGCACTTGCATTCCGAAATGTCAACTGTTGCACCACAATATCCTCGATGAAAATCAGGGATCTGTCACTGTGTCTCTTCCTCGTGTGCACTAGGTGCACGGGGCGCTTAGAGCTCATCCGCCAGCAGTGAGCCCTGCGCCTGCGCCAAGTGGAGGCCTTGGGGACTTCCTAGATGAGTTCTGTAATACCCCAAAGCCTTGCCAGAGCAGGACTTCATCCCTTTCTAAGTTGCTAGAACATATCCATACATATTCATGAAGAATTATACCTAAACTTTCTTAGAAAGGGGTATCTGGAGAATTTTCAAGCCTATATTTTTTCCTCAGGACTGACTGAGCTACAGTGTCTGTCTAGACCATCTCTCTCTAGTCAGCTGCCAGCGTTGTACCTTGTACATTGTAGATACTCAATAAACAATATGTTGAGGGAATAAATGGACTGTACATTAGGTGTCTTGAGCTTACAATCCTAGTTCTCACTTTTAGCCACTGTATAATTATGATAATGGGGGCTGACTTTTATTGGTGGGTGACTGCACAGGCACTGTATCAAGAATTTCCTCTTTAATTTCATTTGATCTTCACAACAACCCACGAGGAATGCATTAGTCAGGAACGAGATTATGCTGTGGTTGAAACCCACAGTTTCAATGGCTTTACTCAGTAAGTAGCACTAAATCCACTGTAATCTGGGCACCAGCTCTCCCCAAGCTGAGTCTGTGACCCACTCTGAGCACAACTTTGCCATCTCGACCTAAGCCTGGTGGAGAGAGGCTGTAGCATCATGCACGGACTTCCCATTTTGCACGGACTTTACATTGTCTGCACCCAGAAGCAATGTGCCATACACATGTTCACATTTCATTGGTCAGAACTAGCCCCCTGGCACCATCTAACTGCAGATGGCTGAGAAGTGCTGGAAAGAGGAGGAAAACCAGAAACTGGTGATAATGATAATGCTATTGTAGGTCTATTATACAATCATCCCCATTTACAAATGCTAACCCTGAGGCCCAGAGAAGACAGGTTATTTGTCCAAAGTCACACAGCTGATATATAGTAGCGCAAGACCTGGGACTTAGGTTTGCTTGTTTTCAAAGTTCATGCTCTTAGCCAGAATGCTGTACTACCTTTCTTAAGGAAATTAATATTCTTCTAAAGAAAACTTGACCTTAATGAAGGTGAGGATAATAAAAGAACTGGATTAGAGGTTTGGGAACCTGGTTTATAGGAGTGATTCCATCACTGACTCTTACCTGCAGCCAAGTCACTTCTCTGAACTGATTTCCTCACATGGGTATAATAATTACTACGAGGGTAATAAAAGTAATGCATATAATAGCACCTGGAGAGGCATAAAGTACTGTACAAAGATGTGACGGTGTTATTACTGATAGCTGCTTTCTGATTCGGTCCTGTGTGCAGGTTTTTCACATGTAACAAGTTTCAAGATTCTTATAAGAAACCAAGTAAACCTTTTAAATAATCTTGGTCCATTTAGTTGTTTTTCTTCTAAAAGACCATACTATCGGTTACATTATAAAGCCTAACTTCATTGATGTAATCTTTTCAGGCATTTCATTAGACTTGCATAATGTTACGGGTCAATTAAATTTATTAGCTTTTACCTTCTAATCCCTCTTCTCCCCTATCTTTTTTATTACATGTTTTTTAAAAACTGTTCTTTTAAAAGTATCCTTTTAAAAGAGTATCCTTTTAAAAGAGAATATCTAGGGAATGCAAATGGATCTGTTACTGTATATTGAGGGAATATTTTAATATTTTGCCATATGTTTACGGTGACATGGAGTGGGTCAAAATAGATGCATGCAGTCTGTGACCTAATTAAGAAAAGCAACCCTCTTCCTTTGTAGATATCAGCAGGGAGGGGAACTTCTTTTGGGTCAAATGTGTTAAATTACTGGCCCTGTTCTCCTGGCTCCCAAAACTTGGTGTAATGTTTGGTACTGAGTATTTGTCCCCTGTTTTGATTATGTCCCAAGTTTGAGGTATTTATTTATTTTTTGTTATTTTTTAATTGAGGAAATATTGGTCTACAAAACTATATAAGTTTCAGGAGTACAGCTTCACACCTTGACAAATAGATACACACACAAAACCCACCACCAAGGGTCCAGTTTCCATCCTTCACCACTCACCCCCCCCACCTCCTCCCACCCTTCCCTTCCCCTTCTGGTCACCACCATTCTATTGTCTGAACCTCAGGGTTTGTTTTTGTTTTGTTTGTCTGTTTGCTCTTTGTTTTGTGGCTTTGTTTCTTTATATTCATCATGTGAGTAAAATGAAAATGACTTGGTTTTGTCTTTCTCTTTCTGACTTACTTCCATAGTCCCTTCAAATCTATCCATGGTTTTTAAATTGGCAAGATTTCATCTTTTTTTTTTTTATAGCTGAGTAATATGCGATAGTGCAGATATGCCACATCTTTATCCAGCCATCTGTCAACGGACGGAACTTGATGTTTTATAGGCATCTTCCCCCCCACCCATGCCTGCCTGGCTGCGCTCAATCACCCAGAACGCACTGCCCATGGAAGGGAGGGGGGACCCTGACTTTATGTCACTCCTCTACCACATTGCTTCAGATGTGATATAAGAGGTTTCACAGTCTTCTGACTTCTTTCTGGCAGTGGTTAATAGTGCCATGAGTAATAAGATTAGGAAAGAAGATTTCTGTGGCAATTGGGAGCAAACTTCCTATTAATTAAAAAAAAATACCCAGCATATTTTTCTCAGATCCCATCTTCTAGACATGTTTATCCCTCATTGTTTAAATATAACCCTTCTTAGCCAAGGGCAAGCAGGCTATGCCTTTCTCCCCCTCTGCTGTTTGGACATAAAGCCTGTTATTGTTGATTGTTCTGCCGTTGGGTCAGTTGGAAAGGAGATTTCATTTAAGTAGAACATTTTCATTATGGGATAATGGCTCTCTTTAATTTTGTACTTTTAGAGGGGCTAGGAAGACATTTACATTTACTCCTGATTTTACCGTTTCAGAATCCTGAAGAGACAGGGAGGATTCATTAGCAAATAGATCATCGTGACACATCGCTTTATTGGTAAGCCATAAAAGATCAGAAAAAGAACACAGAAAGTGGCCATTTTGTACTATTAAAAGCCTTTGGTAAATTACATATGTGGTGGTTTTAACTCACCTTGGAAGTTACATAAGTCTTTATATGATTTTAGACCAGGATGTAGACTATAAAAATAATGACAATCTATTGAACTTATAAAATCTCTTCCCAGAGGCTTAGTTCTGTGCTTTCATAGAGGTGAGCAGCAAATATAACCTGTTGGGATCTCTTAGTTTGGGGACCACTCAGCAATACCACCTTTCTATTCCTGTTCTTTTCAGCCCACTTATATGACCACTTCTTGCAAAGATCCCCTAAAATGACTTATATTCCTGGTAGCTCAGTCTTTGGTGCTTGTTGATTTCTTTCAATTATAATACATTTCAAGTTTCCCTTTCCCCTTTATTAATCTTTTCTTATCATTCCCTTTCCAATTCTCCGATTTCTTTTACTCTACTTTGGCATAACATTGTTGATACTGCAAATAGCCACAATTAATTAGGGCAGTGAACCAAGTGAGATGACAAATTACAGAGCAGGAAGAAGGGTAAGTCCAGGTTAGGATGACAGTTAGACATTGATGGGCGTGGCCACTTTGTGGGCAGCGTCAGGTCCATTTCTTCCCTTGTCTGTTTCTCATTCTCTATTCTGCCTTTTGTAGCAACAGATAGAGTTTGGGCAGCGGCTGGTCCAGGGTAGACCTCTCTTAAGAGTTGACATTCAGTTGAGACTGGAAAGGTGAGATGGACCCAGCTGTGCTAAGAGCCAGGAAAGGAATTGCAGGCTCAGATAATGTTTCAACATGTGCTAGGGGCTGGGAAGCTAGAGATGAATCTTATTTAGAGTGTGCCTGTCTCAAGGAACTGACAGTTTAGGCTGGTTGTCAAGCCACAAAGCTTGATCCTCTGCCACTTCCTGCCGTCCTGAAACTGACACTTCCTGGAACCCAGTCCTCTGGCTTCAGTTTAACCAACTATCTCATTCAACCTGCTGTTTAGTCAGTCTCCAGATAACCTTGAAGGAAGCTGTCTAACCTATCCCACTGGCCAGCCACAACTGATGTCTGCAAGAGGCGCCAGTTCTAGTCCCTTAACAAAGGTTAAGAAATAACAACAAAAACTGGTCAGGCTAATTGAGAGCAGATGCCTATACAATGGGTATAAGTCTTAGGTTGTAATTTTTCTTATCAGTGCAAACAGTACTCAGAAGTCAGTACTGCAGCAGCAATGTCAAACTAATTCCTAGTTATTTGCCTTCCCTCTTATTACCTTTTATAAAACTTTAGCTTCACTTTTACAATTAGATCAGCCCGGAAGGGAAGTTGCTTACTACATGTCCAGCATTAGACTTAATTTCCATGGACTAATAATATTAACAGTAACTGTAGGTTTATTTTCCTGTATGGGCACGTGACCATGTAATTATTTTGCTAACATTGTTTTAAATGATTTTATTTTAAATATCAGCCTTTGGGGGGAATAATCAAGACATAACAGAAGGGAAAATTAGGCTTATGACATTATCATACAAAAAAGAACATTATCATAAACTGGTAAGGAGAGAGTAAAATAAAAATCTTACCAACTGCATATGGTAAATAAAAAAAGAGTGATTGCTGCTATTACTAAATATTGAAATCACCAACGCTAACTTGAGAAAATAAAGGGTTTTTTTTTTAATGGGAAAGAAGGGGGTGTTCACATCAACTCAGAAAGGGAACCTTTAAGGCAGAACCGTTTCCTTAAGACTTTTTAATGAAGATAGATGACACAGAAATCGTTGCTTTCTTTAATGAATGATGCACTTGAAACCATTGTGTCAAGGATCTTGAATTGCCTATGAAAGTTTCCATATTCAAATGGTGTAAAATGATGCATTACATAGTCAAGGTAAACAACTTCATAAAATTTCTGAGAAAAAGCCTCTCAAGTTCTTGATGTTGAATAGAGAATTCCAGAAGGATGTTATAATCTCTCTAAAGTTGGGGAAAACACTATTGGCTGTGCTTTGTGCTTATGTGGCACCAGTAAACCTTAATTGATGTAACATTGATTTTGGGCAGATGGGCTGCCCAAGAAGATAAAATAAACCAATTGTGTTGTTATGGATCCTGTCAATCAGTGGTGGAAGAACCACGCCAGAGCTGATTGTCTCAACTAGCCATTTTAGTTGAATAAGAACAGACTGGTTAGTAATAACAAAACCCTCAGAGGGAAAGAAAAACATTTTGTTACTAATTTTTAAAATCAGTCCTTTTCAATGAAAAAAAATTGACCAAAATCTGTCACAGAATTTTAAGGTCCATTAAAGTTTAATAAGTTTTCTTTTTGGTTAATACTGTGCTATACAGTACTATTTAGGTAAAAGATTTCAGTAAGATTTCTAGTATTCTAGTTCTAGTATTTCTAGTATTGTTCTATCCACTGAAACTTAAGAATTTCATAATCCTTAATTATGAAAAAATTTCATAATCCATAATTATGAAAAAATTTCATATTCTTTTTTCTGGGTGAGGATTTCCATTCTTTCCCCATCTTGTCTAAGGGGAGGACTCATATCTTGACTAGTTATGGGAGGGCTTCTGTTGGTATAACAGTTTAGGTTAGGACCGATAAGCAGAATAACACTGCTTATATGTGAGCTAGCTTGTAAGAAAGACATATTCTGTAATATTACAGTCCGTGTGTTACATATAAACTTTTTTGCAGTTATATCAACAATGAGTAAATTTGTTTGTGTAATGTCAAAAAACTTTCAGAGACAAAGAGACAGAGTATTTAAAAAGTCAACCCTTTCTCTGAAGGGACCCCAAATATGCAAAAGTGCTGCTGATTTTAGAGATATTGTTTTCCTCTGGGGTTCTGTCCTTTCTTATATGTATCTCTGAGAATATTACATGAAATCGGAGAGACTGTGTGAGAAGTGGCCCTAGTATGCTAAGGACATGTGCTGATTTCAGAGAAGCACTGGGGGTCAGGGAGGGGCAGGCATCTGGGCACCGGACAAATATGTAGTCTTGGTTCATTCCAAGACCTTGAGTCTGACCTGCCTGGCCTTGCCTGGGCTTGGGTCTATGAGAGCCAGGCAAGAGTCAGACCAGGCAGGGGGTCTCGATGAGTGTGTGCTGAGGTGGAGGCAGTGGACGACCGCAGGTGCCCTCCCTTTCTTCTGTGGCACTGCCCGACTGCCAGCCTTGGCACAGGCAATGCCACTGGTATGAAATCAACAGCTCTTATTTACGAATGAAAGCAGAGGAGCACAGACACTTAATTTAAATGCAATCATTCATTAATTTGTTGGAGTTAAAGCTCCTAAAATTTCTAATGAGGGAGATAATTGTTACCTGATTATCACAGCTGTGTTTGAGGTATCCCCATCGTTTCATTAAATTGTATTCTCATTCATATATATGACAACTTCTTAGGTAAGTCAGGATGTCATAACAAAATACCGCAGACTTTGTAGCTTAAACAACAAGATGTATTTTCTAAGAAACAAGCTGGGGCCTCCCCAGTGGCACAGAGGTTAAGTGCTACGCTGTGGAGCTGTCGGCAGTGGCCAGTGGCTACGCGAGTTCAACGTCCAGCCAGGGAGATTCCCACATGGTGCTGCAGACCTCTCCTGCCTCGCCTGCTGCTCCCCTCAGCAGTGTGTTTCCGTCGATCTGCCTGTTCTGCTCCCCAATTTGTCTCTGGTGAACCCTCTCGCTGCCCCCCACCTCTGGTCTGTACCCCAGCGTTTATGCATAAATAACTAAATCTTTAAAAAAAAAAAAAAGAAACAAGAAGCTGGAAGCTGGAAGTTGTAGCTCCAGCACAGGGGGGTGTCCTGGCTTGCACACTGCCTCCCTCCTCACATGACAGGTAGAGTGCAAGCGAGAGACAGAGAGAGAGACGAAGCTCTGGTGTCTCTTCTTACTTATTTTTTTATTTTCTTACATCTTTGTTGAATTTTGGATAGTACTTGATTTCTCCCCTCTGGTGCTGTTCCCATGGCTCGCCCATAATCCATCACCGTAGTCTTTGTGCTCTCAGCTCCCCTCTTCTGCCCCTTCTCCCTCACTCGCCCCTGCTGTTTGCCTCAGATCTATGGTCAGCTTGCAAGTTTTGTCTTTTCTCTGTCCCTTTGTTTGGTTTCTCTAGATTCCACATGTAAATGAAACCATGCGGCACTCCTCTTTCTCCTTCTGTCTCACTTTGCTTTAGAATAATCCCTCCCAGCTTCATCCGTGTCTCTCTTTACAAGGGTATTAATCCATCCTGAGGGTCCACTCTGACCCTCTAACCTCATCTAACCCTGATTACTTCCAAAGGCTCTGTCTCCCAAATACCATTACATTAGGCTCCACATATGAATTTTCAGCGAATACAATTCACTTTATGCCAACAATTTGTATGACAAAGATATTTTATATGTTATACATGTCAAAGTAATACAATATCTTTAGGATTCCTAAATCTGGCAGACTATATCTGAGGTACATTTAAAGTTTGAGGTGAAATGATGAATTTCCCAAGTTCTGTTTTTCATTAAACATCAGGCAAACAAAAACCAAACTCACCAATCCGAGGAATCCTCCAGGGGCTCAGTGCCAGAGGAGCTTGGGATGTCATGAGAGTTTGTCAGACACTGAGGTTTGAATCCCTGTCTGACTGCAGCATTCACTTTCCACAAAATCTGTGCGTTAGTATCTTCTCTTTTCGATGGTTGATTTTGCATTTATCCCTTGCCTTATTGAGATGTAACAGACACGAAACATTGTGTTGTTTGAAGTGCACAAAGTGTTGTTTTGATGCACTGTATATTGCAAAAGGATTCTCACCACAGCAGTAGCTCACACTTCCATGTGGTCATATCATTGCTAATTATTGTTGTGGTGAGAATATTTAACATTTATTCTCTTTGCAACATTCAAATAAATATAGTCTTTTTCACTGTATACCATACTGTGTATTAGATCCCCAGAACTTGTTAATCTTTTAAGTAGAGGTTTGTTCCCTTTGACCAACATCTCTACACTTCCTTCTCCATTTCAAGTTCGTTTTTGTGAGTGGTGTGAGATAAAAGTTCAAATTCGTTCTTCTGAATATGGTTATCTTGTTTTCCCGATACCATTTATTTTTTTAAAGAGTTATTTTATTTATGCATAAAAGCTGGGGTGCAGACCAAAGGTGTTTGGGGTGGGGGTTGAGAGGTTTCATCATAGAAAGAGTGGGGAGCAGAACAGACAGATCGACTGAAATAGACTGTTGAGGGGAGTAGCGGGCGAGACAGGAGAGGTCTGCTGCACCATGTGGGAAGCTTCCTGGCCAGGTATCGAACTCGTGCTGCATTGGCTCTGGATATCTTTATAGTGCTGCAACTTAGCCAGTTGCACCACCAGGGAGACCCACCAATACCATTTATTAAAGAGACTGACCTTTCCTGAATATATACTTGGTGCCTTTGTTGAATACTAGTTGACTCTATACAGATGGGTTTACTTTTGGGCTCTCAATTCTGTTCCATTGGTCTTTATGTCTGTTTTATGCCAATACCACATTATTAGTATAGTTTGAAATCAGAAAGTGTAATGCTTCTAGTTTTGTGCTTTTTTGCCATTTTGGGTCTTTACTGTTTTCATACAAATTTTAGGATTATTTTTCTAAGATTTGTGTTTTAGTATGCATTTTTTTGTGAAAAATGCCATTGGAATTTTGATAGGAATTGCATTGAATTTGTAATTGACTTTGGTAAATGGACAGTTTAACCATTCTTCTGATCCATGAACTTGGGAAAGCTTTCCATTGTTTGTATCTTCAGTTTTTTTCCTTCAACATATTGTAGTTTTCAGTGTATGTATCTTTCACCTTCTTGGTTAAATGTATTCCTAAGCATTTTGTTGTTTTGGTACTATTGTAAATAGAATGTAATATGAATTTTTACTTCATTTCTCTTTCAGATGTTTTGTTGCTAGTATGTAGAAACACAGATGTTTTCTATATGTTGATTTTGTATCTTGCAACTTTACTGAATTTGCTGATTAGTTCTAGCTTATCAGTTCTAGGCTTCAGGATTTTCTACCCATAAGATCATGTCATCTGCAGTTTTAATCTCTCTCTCCTATTTGAATGCCTTTCATTTCTTTGTCTTGCCTGATTGCCCTAAATGGGACTTCTAGTACTGTTTTGAATAGAAGTAATGAGAGTGGGCACCTTTTTAGTTCCCAATCTTAAAGGAAAAGCTTTTAACCCTGAAGTTTGTCATGTGGCTTTTATTGTATTGAGTATGTTTCTTCTATACACAAGTCATCAATGTGTTGTTTTTTTTTTAAATTTTTTTTTCAAAGATTTATTTATTTATGCATACAAACTGGGGTACAGGCCAGAGGTGTGGGGCAGCGAGAGGGTTCACCAGAGACAAAGTGGGGAGCAGAATAGGCAGATGGATGGAAACACACTGCTGAGGGGAGCAGCGGGCGAGGCAGGAGAGGTCTGCCATGCCATGTGGTAATCTCCCTGGCTGGGCGTCGAACTCGGGCTGCCAACAGCTCCACAGTGCTGCGCTTAACCGCTGCGCCACCAGGGAGGCCCCCATCAAGGTGTTTTAATCATGACAAAAAAGATGTATTTCCCTCTGAAATCTATAGTTGTATTTTATTAAATGTTTTTTCCACATCTATTCAGGTGACCATGTGATTTTTATCTTTTTGTTCAGTTAATGTGGTGAATCACATTGATTGGTCTGTGTATTTTGAAGCATTTTTGCATCCAAGGGATAAATTCCACTTGATTGTGCGTGATGTGTATTAGTTTTCTAGGACTGTTGCGACAAATTACCACAAACACAAGTGGCTTAAAACAACAGAAAGGTGTTGTCTATAAAGCTGGAGGTTAGAAATCTTGATTGTGTCAATAGGGTGTGTTTCCTCTGAAATCTGTAGGGGAGAGTCTCCCTTCACTCTTCCTAGCTTCTGGTGCTGGCTATTGATGGTTGGCCTTTCTTGGCTTGCAGCTCCATCTCTCCTATCTCTGTTGCTGTCATTGTGTTCTCACCCTGAGTCTTCACTTTGTCTTTTTCTCAGGGCTGAAGTCATATTGGGTCAGCAACCCATTCTACTACCCCAGTATGACTTCATCTTAGCTGGTAGTATCTGCAAGGATCCTATTTCCAAATAAAGTCACATTCTGGGGAACTGGGGATTAGGACTTCCATTTAATTTGGGAGGAGGACACAATTTCAACCCTTAACAGTTGGTGTGGATGCTTATCAAGCTATAAGGTAGGAAAGGAAATGAATGGATTACAAAATCTTCCAGCTACACATGCAGTTAAACACCTGCAAATCTTCTGTTCAGGCGACTCCGCAACATATTAATTAGTAAGGCTATATGGTTGGCTTGATGAAGACTCCTTTAACTCAGCAATGATAATCAAGTCACTCACTGGAATTTTAGAAAAGTCATGCTGTATTTTATTTTTACCAACCTCAAACTCCCTTTAAAAAAGCTCTCAGCAGGATACATAGTTACTCTTCTTAGGTTAACAACAAAAGAATGGGAAGATTTTTCTTAGCACTCTGAAAGTATGGGTGTTTCAGCTTTTGATTTGAAGTTTCTTAAATAGGGGGATGTTGCCATGTAAAATACAGGGACATCTTGCATCAATTCCTGTGCATATCCGGTGGGGAAGGAGTGCCCTTCATAATACTGGTAAGAACAAAAAGAAAAGGTATTGCAATGTTTTGTCTGTTCCTGGAAAATGCTTTTTTTAATGCTTCTTTTAAATGTTTTGCATTTGGTTTGGGAAAGCTCAGACACCCTTGCCACCTAATCATGAACTATTTCCAAGACTTTTGAGGCAATGTGATAAACAATAGATCCATAGTTAAGGAGAAAGCAGTTGTTTTATATGGTTCTATCTTGCTTGTTAAAAATGGGAACATAAAATGCGCCATTTAAAAGTTTAAGATGCTTGCCAATAGTTTTTCAAGGTAGATGTGATATGTGACTTTTGATTATGTTAAGCTTCATAATCATAACATCATAACCAGCAAGTTCATGTTTGCAAAAAATGTGAAATTGAATGACTCTTCCTATAAGAAATTTTTGCTTATTGCCTTAATCTTTCTAGAATTAATCAGCATCAACGCATTATATAAATGTGCAAATGTGAAATGATTCTTCAACATAAATATAATAAGGAAATATCCTTCACTATTTGAAAATTCAAGCCACAGCGGGTGTAATGATATACAACCAAAACTTTCTTCTCATTATTCTGTTGCTATAGTTCCCATAAAATGTATTATAGAATTTCTAGATAAGTTATAGAAGAAGGAAAAACCTAGACCTCCTTACTTTCCCTACCTACAACTTTTAATGTTTTAGAAATAGTACAAAACAATTTAGAACTACAAGGAGTTTATTTAAATATGAGGAATACTTTGTTAATGAATGCCAAATCCAACAATGTTAAAGAACTTGACTTTATATTGTTAGTGGTAATAGGAGACAATTTTTATCTTCATGCTTCAGGAATTCTCCTGCCTTTGAAAGCTCATTTTAGTGTATTAGTGTTGAAGGGACACATTTTGCTTTGGCTTCTTTAAGCTCAGTGTATTTCAGTACTATGTGAAGCCAGTCTTTCCTTCAGCAAAAGGAATGCATTGTTTCAAAGAATATTTTCTTCTCTCAATCCTACCTTTTTGTTTGGTTGAAATTTCTGAGAATGGCAATTGTGGGCTGAATCCTGGCAGTTTATTATGCAGGTTATTAGGATTTGATTTTTAATTTAGAAAGTTGAAAAGTGAACTTAAAAAAATAGATACTTGGATTCATATAATAAGGCAGCACTATACACCTATTAGGATGGATGAAATCGAAGGTGCTGACAACTCCCGAGGCTGGTGAGGAGGTGGGGCCGTGGAGGAAGCAGGGTGGTGCAGTCACTTTGGAAGACAGTTTGCAATATCTTACAGAGCTAAATATATTCTCACCATATGCTCCAGCAATTGTGCTCCCAGACATTTATCTAATTGAATGGAAAAGTATGTCCACACAAAACCCAGCACTTTTGATCATAATTGCTGAAAATTGGAAACGACCAAAATGTCCTTCAGTAATGAATGGATAAACACACTGTGGTACATTCAATATCCATACAATAGAATATTACTCAGTGATAGAGAGGACTGAGTTAATGATGGCTGCATGCCATTATGCATTTTTCAAAACCCAGTGAACTGTGTTGTTAAAGTATGGACTTAGTTCATAATAATTAATCAGTATTGGGTCTTCATTGATAATAAATACACCACACGAATACAAGTGCAAGTAGCAAGTGTGTGTGTGTGGGGAAGGGGCACGTGGAAACTATTTTCTGATCTATTTTTCTCCAAACCTGAAACTGTTTTTAAAAAGTCTATAAATTAAAAAAAAATATCAAGTCATGAAAAGACATGGAGAAAGTGTAAATGTTTATTGCTAGGTGAAGGAAGCCAATCTGAAACAGGTACACCTGGTGACTCCAGCTATATGACATCATGGAAAAAACAAAGCTATGATCAGTGGTGGCCAGGTGGTGGAAAAGGGAGGGATGAATAAGAGGTACAAGGATTTTTAGGGTGTTGAAACTACCTGTATACTACTGTAATGGTGGGTACAAGTCATTATGCATTTGGAGAACCTGTAGAACTGTATGCTACAAAGAGCAAATCCTGTTGTAAACTATGGTCTCTTATTTTTTTTTTTAATTTATTTATTTATGCATACAATCTGGGTGCAGGCCAGAGGTGTGGGGCAGTGAGAGGGTTCACCAAAGACAGAGTGGGGAGCAGAACAGGCAGACTGACTGAAATACACTGCTGAGGGGAGCAGCAGGTGAGGCAGGAGAGGTCTCCTGCACCATGTGGGAATCTCCCCTGGCTAGGCATCAAACTTGCGCCGCAGCTGCCAACAGCTCCACAGTGCTGTGCTTAGCCTGTTGTGCCACCAGGGAGTCCTGGTTTCTTACTAATAACAACATACTCATGTCAGCTTATCAGTTGTCACAAATGTACTACCTCAGTGCAAGATGTTAATAATAGAGGAGGCTGAGGGAGGTGCTTGGGAATATATGGGAATTTTCTGCTCAGTGTTTCTGTAAGCCTCCAACTTCTCTAAACAACCGTCTATTAATTTTTAAAAGAGAAGCAAAAAAAATAAGATTCAAATTTCAGTGTCCATAAATAAAATTTTATTGGAACACACACACACACACACACATAGAACTTTGGTGGCATTACTTTTTGGGCATCTTAACCTGGCTCCATAATCATCTGCCCAAGGCAGAGGCTTAAGAAGTGAGTGACTGCAGTTGGGCCCCTGTTGGCTGGATGGGGAGGGCCTCCCAGTGAGGCATATTCTCTCTGGTGGCTTCTACTGGACTATACTCGTTTGAGCTCCATTTAAATTCTTTAGGACTTTAGGGGAGGGAAGAGCACAAGAGATTGTGGTGATGGTTCACGGGTGAATTGGTGGTGGGAATTTTATTTTATTTATTTATTTGTTATTGTTATTTATCTCTTTTCCATTGTGTATTCCCCTTGGGTAACCCACCACTGATTCACCCGTGACCCATGACCATAGTCCCTTATGCTCTTTTCTATCCCATTTTGAGCCCTTATCCTCCCCCTCCCTCGCTGAGTGTCTCTCTCTTGTTTGGGTCCCCTATATTCCTGCTGTAAGTGAAACCATTCGATATTTTTCTCTTTCTTTCTGGCTTATTTCACTGAGCATGATCCCTTCTAGTTCCATCCATGTTGCTGCAAATTGGTTGTGTTTATCTTTTTTGAATGTGGAATAGTATTTCATTGTGTTTATGTACTACATCTTCTTGATCCAATCATCTATTTTTGGACATCTGGGTTGCCATACCTTAGCTATTGTAAACTGTGCTGCAATGAATATACAGGTGCATGTATCCTTTTGGATTAGTGTTTTTGTGTCCTTTGGGTAGATTCCCAAAAGTGGCATTGCTGGGTCATATGGAAGCTCCATTTTTTAACAGTTTGAGGAACCACCATACAGCTTTCTATAGTGGTTGGACCAATTTGCATTGGTGGTGGGAATTTTACTGGGACTACACCTAAGAAGAGAAAGCATGCATTGTACAAAAATAAACAATGATGTAAAATATATACATACATACACACGCACACATGTGTGTGTGCGTGTGTGTGTATAAAAAAAATCTTCAGGAATTTGCAACACCCCATCCCCAGCTCCCCATGTCTCTTTCCATTCATACACAATTTTGATCCTATCCCTAATTTACTGGGCAGTCAGTTTCTTGTCTATAAAGTGGGTGTCATTGTGATTCCTCTTTCTTTTTAGTTTCTTATGATTCAATTTGCCATATCCCATAGGAATGCTGTAAGGAAATCCTGGAGAAAAATACGTTATCAACAGAGGTTAACTAACTTACTGGACAAAATTGAATTTCTAAAAGAAGCTCCTGATAGAGGTGAGGGGAGTTGGAGCTGATGTAAAGTTAAGTTAGTAGCATTTTTTTTCTAGACTTACTTATTTTCTTATATTGTTTTTCATTTTTGTACAGTATTTGGTTTCTCCCCTCAAATGTAGTTTCTATAGTTCTAAGTTAGTAGCATTTTGAGAGGTAAATATTTTGATAGAGGGAAGGACCATAATTGAGTATTTAATCCAGATTTATGCCCATGGTCAGGGGATTCTCCAAGTCTGTCAGTCTTCAAGCCGAGCAGTGCACATTTGAGCTTGAATCTTGCGTGTCCACCCATAGGCAACTGAGGGGCCTGAGGCAGGGCTCAGTCTCTCTGGAGCTCAGTTTCCTTATCTATAAAATGGGAATGACCACATCAACTTATATTAGCAGGCTAAACAGGTTTTTTTAGGGGGGGCTGCTTTTTGTTGGGCCTGTCACAGCACAGGCTACCCATCCACCCAGGTTTAATTTGAATTCTTGAAGGCCTCAGAAGAGTCAGTGGCCCTACCATCTGTTCTAGTGTTATACCTTCTCAGATGGTCAGGAAGACTTTTTTAATGTTGAGCTAAACTTCCTCTTTTTTCAATTTAAGTCTCCTTCATTTGTCCTGTACCCTCTGGACACACTCAAAAAGCCTTCATAAAGGTGGTAATTAAACTTATCTTCTTGACTTCCTCTAGATTAAATAACCTCTATTACTCAGACCTGTTCCAGTAGGAGCTGTTTAATATCCCATTGAAAATGCTCCTCACCTTTCTCTGGTTTTCTCCTTCCTAGTCTTCAGAAATACACTGATCAAAGTAGACTTTCTTAGTGGACTGACACATGTAGAATGTGCTAGAAGGATCACTATTAAGAGCCTTTGTGTGCTCTGTTCATTTTACTTTATCTCTTTGTGTTGTCTTTCTTTTCCTTTGTCTTATTGACTACTATTCTAACCTTTTCATTGTCCTGCTTAATTTTTTTTTTTTTAAACATTGCTTATTGGTTAAACTGAAGGCTGTGAAACTATATTTGCTGGGTTTGGGTGCCACCCTATTCTTACCAGCGGTGTCCTTGCTCAAATGACTTAATTTATCTGAAACTCAGTTTTCCCCATCTGTACAAAATGATGAATGCAGTATCCAATGCAAAGGCTTAAGTATTCAACATATCAATGTATGAATAAGACTCTAAACAATGGGACTACATTGTGCACTCAACAAATATCAACTATTTTTAACTTTTCATTTTGAAATCGTTTAGACTCATAAGTTGGAAAAACTAATGTAGGAAGTTGCCATGTATATTTCCTCCAGCTTCTTCCAATGATAAAATCTTCCATTATTATAATTCTTTATCAAAACCAGGAAGTTGACATTGGTACACTATTAATTGAACTGCAGGCCTCTTTCATATTTCACCAGTCTATTCATGCATTCTTTTATATTTGTGTGTGTGTGTGTGTAGGTCAATGAACTGTTATTACATGTCTAGATTCAGGTAACTACCACTATAGTTAGGATGTGGAATTGTTCCATTTCCACAAAAAGTGTGCCTTTACGGACACACCACTTTCTACTACTACTCCCATCAACCATTGATCTATTATTCTTCAGATTTAAGACTGTCAAGCAAGTGGAATCAAACCTTTTGAGATTGGTCCTTGACACTCACTATCATGACCTTGAGATTGAAGTTTTTCGTCTATTAGTGGTTCATTCCTTTCAGTTACTGATTAGAATTCTATTATATGGTGGACCACAGTTGATTTATTCAAATACTTTTTGTGTGAGCATGTTTTCATTGCTAAAGGATAAATACCTAAAAGTATGATTGTGAGGCATAAGTTAAATGTATGTGTAGCTCAAAAAAATCTGTCAAACTATTTTCTCTAGTGACTGTACCATTTTACATTTCCACCAATAACATTAAGATTCACTTTATCGGCATCCTTGCCAGAATTTGGTGTTAGCACTATTTTTTTCTTTTGTCTTTTAATAGATGTGAAGTGGCATTTCCTTGTGTCTTTAATTTGTATTTATTTAGTGGCTGATGATGTTGAACATCTCTTCATATACTTACTTGTCATCTATTTGTTCTCTTTTTGAAGAACTTTTTAGTCCATTTTTAGAATTAGATTCTTTGTTTTCATACTGTTGAGTTTAGAGTATTCTTTATATATTCAGAATATATGTCTTTTGTCAGATATGTGATTTGCAGATATTTTCTCCCTTTTTGTGGCTTGTTTTTTCATACCTTTCATAGGACTTTTTGTAGAGTAAGTTTTCAACATAGTGTTATTATTTTAATCGATCATGCTCTTGTTATGTCTTTGCCTAGTCCTAAATCACAAATATTTTTCTTTAATTGTTTTTTTAAAGTGTTTTATTTTTGTATTTTGCATTGCGATCTAGGATCTATTTTGATTTAATTTTTGTTTAAGGTGTGACATTTAGATCAAAATCCTTCATTCTTCTCTCCCTCCTACTTCCCTTCCCCTCACCCCACTTTTTCTCTTTCTTTTTTGCATGTGGCTAGCCAAATTATTCCAACACTATTTGGGAAAAATAGTATCCTTCCTCCTTAAATTGCTTTTGTATCTTTGTAAAAAATCCTTTGGCTATTCTTTTGTAGAGCTATTTCTGGGTTCTTAAATCTGTTCTATCGATCTATGTGTCTCTGTCAATACCACACTGTCTCTTGAGTACTGTAGCTGTATCGTAAGTTTTAAAATTGGATATTGTGATTCCTCTAACTTTATTCTTTTTCAAAATTGTTTTTAGCTATTTTGTTTTGCTTTTCATATAAATTTTGGAAGAAGCTTGTCTGTGTCTACAAAATTTCTTGCTGGGATTAGCTGTTCTTTTAAATGCTATTGTTACTTTCTTCATTTGTGTTTGTTTTATTGTCTCACTTTATGGTTCTCACATTATCAGAGAGCTGAAGAGGGGGTTAGAGAACATTTAGACTGATTCCAACATTTTTCAATAGAGAAAATGTAATCGTTCTTTGCAATAGATTCAGTGAGGGTAAGTGACCTCAGGAGGTCACTTGATCTGGGACTAGTGTCTAAGACCTCTGACTCCTTGATTTGTAGGATTTTTAATTTATCACAAGACCTCTCCTCTTAAAGCTACTGAATCTTAACTCCCCCCACCTCCCGCCCCATGCAGTTTTCTGCTTTCTTGAAAGAGATTATTTAAAATTTCATTGTTGCAGTTCAGAGAGAACATGATCAAGTGGAGCAGAGAGGCCCTTTGGAAACATGTTAAAACTACAAGTTCCTTGCCCAATTTTTACTGAATAAGATTTTTACTTAGTAAGTGTGGTGTGGGGCTCAGGAACGCATAGTTTGAAGGCATCAAGAGATTTTGATACCAGTGCACGATGGGACCCCTAGCAGCAACCTGAAACAATCAGAAAGAAACTTGGCCTTGAAGTCAGTTAGCCAGTGGGTTCAGTTCCTCACTAGTGTAATAATGTGTAAAATGGGGGATAATGTGTAAAATGGGGATAATGGCATCTAGCTCAGAGGTTTTCTTTCTGTGTGTGTAACGTTCTGCACATTCAGCTTGGTACCCTGATCAATGACTACCTCTCTTTTCGTCCCTCCCTCCTTAATAGACTGTGAGGGTTGGTATCTACTTGAGGTAGAGAGTGTTTTGTGTTTAACAATCCAATTGCCTTTCCTCCTGATCACTGGGAAGATTTTACCTGCCAGCCCCTCTGCATTAGTCCTAGTGCTAGACTAATGGAATGTGAGTGTAGCCAATGAGGCACTTCTGGGCTGGGAGGGGAAGAGTTTAATTTGACCCCCTTTATGCTTCTCTGCTTCTGCTCGCTGACAAGGATAATACTAGACCAAGAAGATGGTAGCAGCTTGATTCCCAAAGTCACTGTTTGGAGGAGAGTGCTCTGTTAACTACATCAGATGGTATGATTCAAAAGAGAACTCAGTCTTTGCTGAGATTTTGGGGATGGGTTATAGCACATAGTGTTCCATTTCTCCAGTTACTATGCTACTGGATGCTTAACAACTTAAAAATAAAGTATTTTTGAATATTATGTGTTATAATACTCTAAATACTTTATGACCCACACCATCTATTGATATAGTAATTGCATTAAACAATTCAACAGGAGGTTATAGAATCTTCATTTGTGGTGACTAAAATTTTTTTCAAACTAAGATATTTTTGTGGGTTTTATGCATTTGTGATTTTTATGTATTTTAGGTATGAATGTAATTCTCAGGCATCATAAGTTAAGTCCCTTAGCCAGATAATAGTCTTAGATAATAGTCCCTTAAGGATAAGGTCCATCAGGAACCAGAGTGGCAGAAGGTATAGATTCTCAGTGACTCTAAACTGTTGAGGAGGTGGTCCAAATAGTCTAGGAGGGGCTGGGCATTCTGCCACTCAGCGATTGATGCTGGGTACTGGAAGGGAAGATGAGAATCTTTTACACATAATTAACTATCATCTCACTATGAATAGGAGATCCTGTGTTCCATGGGGTAGCTGCCTATGTCCAGATCCAAGGTATTTGACCTTTTAATCAAATGACCTCCTGAACCTAGGACTACATAGAGGTCCTTCTTAAGCACAGGCTCAATATATGGTCCATTAATGAAAATGACATTCAGGTCAGCATATCATTGGGGGAGAGCAGTATCTTCACCACTTTCAGTGAATGGATCAAAAGACCCTTCTTGGCTAGAGACTTTACTCTGCAGGGATTTATAATTTTATTTTCATTCAGTTCCAAGTAGTTTTTCTTTTGTAATTTAGTGTATTTTAATAACAGACTTACAGGAACAGAACAGAAGATAGTCAACATTAAAAACATGTACTTGCATGTGGGACAACTCAGAAAAGTATGGTGAATGAATGGAATCTACTATATGATAAAAATGCTACAAATGCCATTGAGTTGCCAACAATAAGAAATTTATTTGTTTAAGAAAATAATTAAAATGCTAACATTGTCTAGAAAAAATTAACAGGTTTATCATTGTTACAAAGTTGAAGTTCTGAAATTTGTTCATTGAAGCATTTTGATTTCATGAATGTTTCATATCCCTGCATTTATATTAAAAAATCACATGCAAGTAAACACAGAAAGACTGCCAATATCTGATTTCTGTATATGACTTTTCTGCTTGCAGTCATATACAGAGGTACCTTCTGACCACCCAGAAAAAAAAGTAACGTTCACAACTACCAATGACAGGAAAAAGAATATTTTTTTTGAGAATG
Source organism: Scalopus aquaticus (assembly GCA_004024925.1). Classification (NCBI taxonomy): domain Eukaryota; kingdom Metazoa; phylum Chordata; class Mammalia; order Eulipotyphla; family Talpidae; genus Scalopus; species Scalopus aquaticus. The sequence goes on from PVIJ01001697.1 coordinate 62,372, forward strand.
AAATGTTTCCATTATAATGAATTCTAAAGCATGTTCTTTCATGAATGCATGGGCATGCTAGATGGATGTCTTTTGGCATAATTGTTACACGTTTGGCATGGACAGCACTCAGGTTGGTGTCTTCAAAAAAGCCAACCAGATAGGGCCCACTTGCCTCCTGCAAAGCGCCAACAGCTGCACTCTGAAAGTGCAGATCTGTTTTGAAGTTCTGAGCAATTACTCACACTAGACACAAGAATGGAAATATTGAATCAGAAGTTCCATGTCAGAAATTCAGTGGACTTGTGGTAAGATTTGATTTCACAGAGTGCCCCAGTATCTGGCCTGCATTAAGCAATTCAGCAGGAGGTTATATATTGATGAGGTTTCTTCACCCCTCCAATAGAGGGCGCACTCTGGCAAGTGGCTTTTGTAGCCAATTGCTTACTTGGTGCTTTGCCACAGGTTACTTTACAGGCCGTCAGCCTTCTCGGAGCCATCAAATAGAGCCCTCCTTAGTTATTCCCCTTGCCCCCGGACTGCAGCTCAGAGAGATAGAGGTGGCGCTGGTGTTAGTAATCCTGGCAGCTGCAAACGCAGTTCTCAGTAGTTTTTGATTATTCAGATGCTTGGGGATTTTCCAGCTTTTTCTGTTACTGATCCCTGTTTTAATTTTACTGTGATCAGTGAACCTATTTTATGTAATTTTAATCTTCAGAGATTTGTTGAATCCTGCTTTCTGGCCCAGCATGTAGTCAATTGCTGTAAACATTCTATTTGCTCCAGCAAATGATGCATATTCTACAGTTGTTGGGTATGTTTTGGGGTGTTAATAGTATTGCTCAATTAAAAAAATGTGTCAGATTAACTTTATGTTGCTAATAACAGACACTTCTTAAATGAAGGATATAGAAGTTAAAAGTAAAAGGGTGGAAAAATTGATTTTTTTCTGATTATTATCTGCTAATAGAGGTGTGCATTATGGATGGATGCTTCTGGTTATTTCTATTTTTAGTTCCTCTACTTTTTGCTTTTAATGTAGTTTCTTCACCTTTTGCTTTATGTGTTTTGAGGTTATGTTATTGCATGCATACAAAATACATAATTGTTGTATTAGTCTTGTAACAATGGTTTTCTCCTTAAAGTTTACTTTGGTTAACAAGGTTCTTTCAGCTTTCTTTTGGTTGGTATTTGCATGATATATGTTCGGTCTTTTTTTTTATCCTACTACTGTCAGACAATCTGTATCCTTAAGTTTAAAGTATGTCTCTTAGAAGGAGCCTAATAAAATTTTATTGTGTGTCTAGTTTGACAATCATTGTCTTTTAATTGGACTGTTTTGTCTGTCATTAATGAAATTACAGATCTATTTGCAATCTATTATCTTGCTGTGTGATTTCTGTTTGCCCTGCCAGGTTTTGGTCATTTTCCCCCTCATTTTTCACTTTATTTTCAATGACGTATTTTTTACTTTTCCATTTCCCCCTCTCTTTTATTGACTTACTAGTTACACATTCTTTTATGTTCCAAAATTTTTTTGAAACTTGATTATTACCTCTTGTGAACCAATATGAGCAGCCTCAAGAACTACACCATTTCTAAAATGGTATTCGATTTTAGTAAAGGTGATGGTTAGAATTACAAGCATCTCAGCATCCAAACACGAATATTTATAATCTCTAAACAGTAAAGCAGCAAACTCTGTTTTGTTAGGTTCAGTCAATAAGGACATACTTTTTCTGATGACCTGGATGAAGAAATTGAGGAGTTTGTAAGTGTGTGAGAATGACGTAGTGTGTAGTGGAAATATTCTTTCATGGCAGTTCTTCCAAACTCTGTATTCAGTGATACTCATGCAATAGCTTGATATTGGCTACATTGAGTCACTTACTTGTAGCATTGACTGCAAGTGAAAAGTTGAATTATAGTTTTATTTTCTAGACCTAAGAAAATGATGGATAAAATTGCAGATTGTAGATGACTATCTCCTGTTGGTAGCATTACATCATGAATAACACCAAAAAAATGTGGATATATTCTTCTAAGATTGAAAGCAATGACCTAACTCAGCAAAGAATCATTCTTGTCATTGAGTGAATGATACGTTGTTTTACTATGAAAGCAGAAGAAAATACCATTAAGCATTCATTGAGAACTATGCTTGTTTATTAATTGCAACCATAGGTTTTCTATAAATCTGAAAATTTGGCAAAAAATATCAAGTTGGTTGTATGGAATTTGGAATAGAGAACATTGTATATTTTATTATTTGTAGTTGTGTAACTGGTACTCTAAATCAGTAAAGTTTATAATAAACTGAGTATATAAATATAGATAAGGATAAAATTTTTTTCCAGGATAACTGTTTATATGCTTGCCAGCATACCTAAATTTTCCAAAACTGCAGTTAAGGCAGATCTATTTTATCTACTGATGTAAAAATCCTAGGGTAGAAGTTAACAGATGTTAAGTTTCTCTGCTTACCTATTCAGGAAATAAATAATTCCTTCCTTTTGCCTTAAAGATCTTCTTGTTACTGTGTCCTCACTTTTTAAGTTTTTACACTCCAGATTCCTTCCAACAACATTTTTGGTGTGGGGGCATTTCAGAGCCCCTATTTGGGGAGCTTTGCACCTTCTGATAACCCAGCTTGCAACTGGGATGGTGCATCAGACAGTAGCTTGTCAATTGCCATGCCCCAGGGTAATGATGCTCTCACATTCTTGCCCAGTACCCAGAATGCAGGATAGCTGAAGAATAAAACAAATATTTTCACTTAAAAATTACTATTTTTCAAGCCCTTGGAAATACTCTGTATATGTCAAAACTGAATATTCAGTGAAAAGTCATTTTGGACCAGATGCTGTGTTTTGCACTTGCTTCTTATATTAATCTCTTCAATTAAGACATGAGAAAATGGAGATTTAAAAAGAACAACTTGCCCAAGGTTTCAAATGGCTTGATGGCATTCAAGCTCAGTTCATATGGTGCCATCACCACTACTTTATACTTCAGCTTTTCAGCAGGTGTGTGATGTTTTCCTTTTTTCTCTCAGGTAACTCACTGGTCTCGGCTTCTTGTTTTCACTCTCAGAACTTAGTCAGTATTCCGCGAAACTTAAAGTCTGAGAACAGGGCCAATTTATTATTATGACATGGATGTGTAAATGATTCAAAATGTTTTTTGAAGAAGACAGTAAAAACTTTGAATGGATTTCCTCTTTCTCTCACCCTATGTGAAAATGAACACAGTTCCTAATTTCATGTCTAGATGTCTCTTATCTGTCCCTCATCTGGCACAGCTTTCCTTGGTGCAAGTCTCCAGTCCTCAGTTCTCAGTTGGGTAGCTTCTGGAACTTTCCAGATGGTTCTATACCTTTGTTTGTCACCTCTCCAGCCCAGCCTCAGTGAGCAGTTTCAAACACAAATATGACCATTTCAGTTTCTTGCTTAAATTCCTTTAGTATACTATTGTCTTTAGGGCATAGTTGCCAAAGACAGTGGAGGTTCCCAGCCTTCCTCTATCACCAAACAAGCTTCTATTTTCCATAGGCATCTGAAATTCCAACCCTGTTGAGCTCCTTGCAGGTCCCAAATTCTGCCATACCTTCTCGTCCCTTTTTTTCATGTTCTCCAGACTAAAAGACTCTTCCTATCTCCATGTCTCCTCCCCTGCTCACTTACCCTCCCCCACCTTTCTTGACTAGTGTGTATGTCCTAATAGATTAGATGCACTTTCCTTTTGTTTTCAAAGCACCCTGCCTATGCCTCTCCATATCCCATAACCCTGCACATTGTGGAGAGTGAGGGAACAGGTCCTCTGTGGGCACCCTGAGGACGTGGACGTAACCCATCATAGAACCTGGCACTTCCCAGGCTCCTGGTGTATTTCTGTTGGATGATGAGAGATGAGAAATTTGCCTGTTATTTACCTGTCCTCCCCTCCATTTAAAATTTTCTCTTCTCCTTAAGAGGGAAAGAGTTCAGTGTGCAAGAATATAGATGGTGATGATAATAACATTATGTAAATCCAGCTAGAAGGAAAATTTCACAAGAAATTCAGACGCAGCTGTGTTAGGGAAAAGTGCTAGTTAAGAACTTGATGAGTCATTTTACCTCTGTGGACTGTGATTTCTGGGAGAATGGGAAGTTGAATGCTAAGATCCATTTTTTTTTTTCCTTTTCTCTTTAGAGATCTAATTGACTTTATTAAATGGTTCATGAATTGGCCAGCATCCCACCTAGCAAGCAGAAGGCTTTTCCTAAGTTTCTCTTAGGTGTCTGAATACCAGCTTTCTAGTCACACTTGATAGTCCTTTGTATTATAATCTCTTGAGTATGTATTGCACAATATATAAGAATCTCTTATATCTCATATATGTGAGTATTTCCCAAAAGATCTGGAATCTGATTATTTCCTAATCATGATTGGGTGTACAAACCTCATTTTAAACACAAAGGGATATAGTGACTTTTATTGAGTCCTTCTTTTAAAATCTTATCTATCATTCTTTCAAATTGTTACATAAATGGCATGTTTACATAAATCAGTACAATCTTAAGTTATCTTAACATGTCAAAATATGTACATCAACATACATGTGATGGAATTCAATGAAGATAGTTTGAGAGACTGCTCCCATGAGACTGCCTTCACTTAAACTATTTCTGGAACTTCTGTTCAGAATTTCCTCATTCTGCTCAGAATTTCCTTGGAAACTTGCAGTCTTTTTTCTAGCAGTGCTAATTTGTATCTTTATAAGACAGATCTGTGAACAAAGCAGGTAACTGAACAATATTATTGTTTTTTTTACTTATTTATTAGTTTACTTACTCCAGTTAGGAAGCTAATACGTGTTTTGTTTGGAGAGATTAGACTAAAATTAGAAAATTAACATAGTCTATATTATAGTTAAACATTAATCAGTGTTTGGGGAAAAAACAATAAAAATCATGAGGTTTAAAGCCGGAAGGTGATGGGAGGTTCAGAATTGTCATCCAACACAAAAATTCTTTTCTCATCCTTTGTGGAAGCCCAGGGTGAAGTTTTTCTGCATCTGCATCTGGATGTCTGGGTATCTGACAACTGAATTCTTTAAGAAAGCAAATTCCCCTCATGTTATCTTTTCATTTCTCTTGGATTTCTGGCCCTCTTTTTTTCCATTTAACAAAAATAGGGGAAAATAGCATAAAGAAATAATCAAGTATATCCCTTAATTTAGCCAAATTATTTTGTTTTTTTTCTAATTTAAAAAATATCTCACAAATATTTTGTTTAATACAAATTGAAATCCTACTGTCTGTGTTTTGTATATTGCCTCTTTCACTTAGTATTGTGTAATAAATATATTGTCATTCATTAAATATGCTTTAAAACGTGGTTTTGGTGGTTACATTTTGTTCATATATATGTATCCATACTATTTTGCATCTATATATATTCCTATTGTCTTCTTAATAGGATGTGTCTATTTGGATGTACCCTCAATGATAAAAACATTATTATAACTGATGTTTGAATATATATATATATAATAACTAAATATAACTAATGTTTTTCAGTTTGATAAGTTAAACTGTTTCTTAAAAGTGGAATTTTTATTGTTAGTGAGGTTGAAATTTTTCACATATTCTTTGTCCTGTTAAATGTTCTTTTGCCTGAAATTCTTTGTTTGCTGTAAATATTGCCATTCAAATATTCTTTCAATTTGTATTTTTTAGATACATTTTGCCCTTCATTTTAAGTTTCTGAGTCATTCAGTATATAAACAACATATAATTGGATGTTGAGGATCTGTTTCTTTGTTGGGGATATTTAAACCGTTCACATTTAT